>WNGS01001503.1:27871-41904 GCA_020271785.1 Procambarus virginalis
AAAAATGTGGTAAGTCCCAATCTAAAGGTAACACAGAACCCACTAAGCCTAAACCTACTCCCCCTAAGTCCGGTAAGCCTGTAATGAATGTTGGTGTTCATGCTAATGATCTCTCTCTCTTTAGCAAGCATCTATATCCAGGAACTATCACTACCCACGGTTCAGATTCAGAGGGACGTTTCGGACTTAAGATCTTGAGAGACACAGCGGCTCTACAATCGATCGTCTTGAAATCAGCTGTGCCCAACGTCGCCTACACAGGAGAGACTGTCTTCATCACTGACCTTACTGCTACTACTCCTTATCCTCTCGCCAGAGTCCACCTGGATTGTCCCTTCGTGACCGGTGAAGTCCAAGTCGCCGTCAGGGAAAAGCCTTTTCCCATGCCTGGAGTGCAACTTCTCCTAGGCAACGACTTGGCAGAAGACCAACAACCGACCAACTTGATCGTCAAGGACATATCCCAGGTGAGCAACTCTGTGTTGGATAATCCGATTTTTAAACATGTTCCAGCCAAGGTTCAAGAAAGTGATGAAGTTTCTCCTCCTGTTATGGTGACCACCCGTGCTCAAGCTGCACGACCACAGCCAGCTGACTCTACTGCTACCGCTGTCCCTCAGGACCCTTCGAAACTACCCCTAACCTGACCGCTTTGGAGTTCCGTAAGTTACAGAGAGATGATCTTACCTTGACACCATTATTCTTTCAGGCTGAGACCCAATCCGACAGTGTTCCTGGGTTCTTTATGGAGAACGAATTACTCTATCGCAGGTATAGACCCAGTAAACTGAAGGACGAGGACGATTGGTGTTGCGGTGGTGGTTTTGGTGGTGTTACCGCTGACGTACCACCCAACCCACAACTCGACAAATGCTCATATTTCACTAGGAGATCACACTAGGCACTTCTGGCTCTTGGAGAGGGGCTCAACGTCACACGTTTAGGGGATGCGGCTCCAACACGCAGCCTTGTTGTCACGTGCACACACCCACTCGAGCCGCTGTGACTCCCCACTCTCTCCTTATGGAATATGACCTCCTCAATCCCCTTTGTCTTCCTAGACTTCTGTGTTACCCTGTCCACAGCAGTGGTTCCTGTTTCTTGCTCTCTCTCTCCTTCTTTACTATTTCCTGGGAAGCCTCACTGGGACAAGTGCAAACACCAGCAAATTTGAATACATTTACTGGACGAAGTACATAACAATACACGCATACATATAATAATAATGATGAATCCTATACTCTGTATTATTATAATCAGGTTGCACTCCAACACCATCAGAACTCTATCCTCAGCTTGCTAAGTGGTATTCTATCTCTTGGTATTACCTAATATTATCAACCTCCTCAAGTAGATTAAGTCTTACAATATAATGTTACACTACCATCAAGAGAATGTATGCATATATATATACCTATAAACACATATAAGGCAAATCAGCATTTGAAAGCAGTAACATACATATATATATATCAGTATAAATGATCCGTGCCACACAACGAATCAATCGACCATTCTATCAGTCTTAGAATACATATATATCTGTAGGTACTCCTGCCTACGTCTGTAGCTCTAAACTTCAATATACACTTCTTGGCACATAAATGGCAAACGATCACTCACCTCTCACTGCGTCGTTCACGCTAATGACAAACACTCTCACCTCCATACAAGTGATCATTTAGAACTACTTCACTACCCTGACAACTTCAGGTTCCTCAGGGCTTAAACACCAGAATCCTCTGCAGCTCCTCCAGGCTGCTACCATGAAGATTCCTTGAACAACTATGGTGCTTCCCTACTCCTATTAGGATCCTCCACAGCTCTCCTGGCTGCTGCACCATAAAGTTTCCTCGAATAACTGTGGCACTTCACCACCTCTGCAGAAGCACGTGACACTCCTCCTCACTGCTTCTTCATAGCTCGGGGTCCTCTCCTCCCCTGCCTTGGAGTCTCATCAACCACTCCCTCTGTGCTGGCTTCCAAGTCCTCAGCAACTTCTTCCCCAAAGGACAAACCACAGATTATCTGGTCGAGGGCGCTTCTCCCTCTGACAATGTCTGACCAGGGCGCTTGTCACAGCCCACAAAACTGTCACTGGGCGGCTTAATACTCTCTCCTCGCCGTCCAGGACTTGAGACCACAACGTCTTCAGCTCGATTCAACAGCTGGAACGTCTGCACCTTCTCTTCTCTTGGAGATAATATCACTAGGGGTTCCCTCCTGGCGGGAGCTCGTCAAAGCGCGGCTCCTCCCCTGCGATGTCTGGCCTCAAGTGAGGTCATCGCCCTCCACAAGCGAGCCTCACGCCTCCAGTAATTTGTCCACATCTTCCAACAAGTCATTTATCTGTTTTCTAGTTCATTGCCCATAATCTCAAACTTTTATATAAATTCAACACACTATCTTACATCTGTGTTATCGCCTCTATAATTCCTGGACCTTCCAGTTAGGTCAGGCTTGCTGAATAACTCTCAAAGGGTGAGACTCGTTTCTCCTGCAGGCTGAGATCATAACACTCCCCTCCCCTTACTTTTGAGAGTTATTCCAGTGGCAAAGCTCGGGATAACTCATCAGCCACTACATTGTCTCGTTCTCCAACCGATTGGTTCGACCGGTTGATCCGCTTACGTACTCCTTTAGGAGTGTACAACTTCCTCGTTGCACCTGGTAACATCTGGCTCACAACTCGCCCGAAACATGATCTTCTCACAACTGATTTGACTTCTCTGACACCTCTTGGCTAGGCTGTCCTCCTTGGACGCCTGCACTCCATCGGTCAACTCTACTTATTGTTTCCACCCTCCGTTTCCTTGTCTTCTTCTCTTCACGTCCAGAGTCAGACATCTACTGTCTGTACCTCCTCTGTCGTCTTCACACTTCCATATACTACCATTATACTTTCGTCTCCTGCCATCATACTTAACTCCCTCGTCTTCACCGACGATCCTTCCTTTCGTCTCCTCATTTATCCGAGACCTCATCCTGTTTGACTTCCATCGAGTCCTCGGCTTTCTTCTACTCCTCCATGCTTGTATCATCATCCTCTTCTTATACTTCTCGCCTCTATACAACTCCATTTCTTCTCCTTCAACTCTTCTTTGTTCCCTAAAAGTTTCTCCGAGCCCTGTACTACATCCAACGGCACTCGATCGTACATGTTGCTTTACCTCTCCTAGAGTGCTCCTAAGCATCTCTCCACACATACTGTCTCTTCTCCTCCCATTTTCTCGGCTATTATTCTTCTTCACTATCTCTCCTCCGCGTTTTCTGTGAAACATGTCAACTCCTGACATCTCAAACAACTTAACTCTACTATTGAAATGCCTCTGTGCTCGTGGACTACTTGACGCTCTACTCCCGTCCTCAGTATGTCCACATCCTTCCTCACTTCTGCTCAGCACAGTTGCATTCACCTTCCGACCCTTAGTTTCAGTAGGCTGGGGTCTACTCAGGTTCGCTCTCTTCACATGATTTTTCTTTGGCTGGGCCATCTTCACTTTTGGCCTCACCGAGACTTCATCTTCCTGAGCTGGACCTTCATCAAACAGACACGCTATATCTACGTCGATATCTTCTATTGGCTGAATAGACACTGTCTCATCTTCTCCAGCGTCTTCCTCGTCGGCCACCTCTGCCTTCATCACTACCGAGACAGGATACTCAATGGCTTGGCGGTCTCCTGACTCATCTCCTCGGATGTCAGTCAGGTTCATACTCTCAGGTGTCCCACCCGTGCCGTGGCCTTCTGGGCACTCCTCTGGCACAGTCTCCGCTATGACTCTTGGCAACACCTTTCTCCCGCACAAGTCGTTCCCCAGGATCATTTGGACTCCTGGAACAGGTATGTTGGGGCACACTCCCAACATCACCTCCGCCGACACATATTCCGACCTTAGCTGGACAGTACAAACGGGCATGTTACTCTCAGACAATAACCCATATACTTTCATCTTTCTCCTGCCAGCTAATCGTCGATCATTCCCAATCAGGCTTCTCGCAATCACGCTCTGATTAGCTCCAGTATCTCTTAAGATACCAACTTCTACCTCAGGTTGGCCTCCTATACTGATCCAACCTTTACTTATGAACGGCCTATACCTCTCGTTCACTAAGTTCACCATCTGTGGTTTGTCTCGGAACACATTAGTATATTTACTGCGGGGGTCACACATGGCCAGGGTCACAATTCTCCTGCCCTGCCGACAATCTCGCATCACATGACCCAATCCGTTACAGTTGTAATATCTAACCTGGGAAAAGTCTCTTCTATATGTACCAGAGTGGTTCTGACTCTGTCCACTCGCATGAGAGTTCCTAGGGCCAGGTACACTACTTGCACTCTGTGGGGCTTTACTGGACTCTTGATTTCCTGGATAATGATTTGTTTCTCGTTTAGCTCCTTCATCTTCACTTTCAGACGAAGTGCGCGACCTACTCTTCTGAGTTTTAGGGTACTTACGTTTATCCGCCCATTTATCAAAATTCTTCTCACCCCAGACTCTTCTGGGTCTTTCATAATTTCTTCCTCCCCAGACTCCACTGGGTCTGCCATTGCTGCGTCTCACTTCGTTCTTCACTCTGTTCTCCCTCAAGCTCTTATAGGCTTCCGTAATCATGTCCGCCCTATCTGCGGCATCTCTCACCTCCTTTATCCCTGCTTCTTGGATCTTGAACTTTGTTTCGGGATGCATCATCTCCAAGAACTTCTCCATGACCATCAATTGCTTCAGGTCAGCGTAAGATCCAACTCCAGCAGCTTCAATCCACTTCTGGAATCGTCTCTCCAGATCCCTTGCTGTCTCAGCAAACGTACATGCTCCAACTTTGATCATCTCTCTGAAACGCTTCCTATAAGCTTCTGGGGGGGGGGGGGGCCAAATTTGTGGAACAGTAAAAGTTGTTCAATTTGTTTGTAAATTTATTTATGAAATGTTTATAGAAAGGGCTGCAACTGGTCCAAGTTTCAGCATCACACCCTAAATAGAAAGGGAGAAAAAAATACACAACGTATTATGCAACGAATTTTTAAAAATTTTTAAAAATTTTTAGGGAACACATGTGTCAACTAAAATCATTTCTATAACACTTAGATATCACACTAGCATGTAATAAAGGATTATAAATAGCAGTTTTATCAAAAGAGTGTGTAGTGCAATAATACAATTATTCAAAGTTCCGTTCCAAAAATATGCAATATATGATGTTTATAAATATTTATAAAATCAATAAATGGACTTTGGACTACCGTGCTATACATAAGTGTAGAAGCACAAACTCTACATATAAGGTGCAATTTTCATGAAAATTGATTAAAAAATGAACGCTGTGAAACACCTTGAAGTTGTAAATTACTTACCTGAGTAAAATAAGATCAAAGTTTGGCCACCTGTAGCCAAGCTTGACGTTGACCAATTTCGTTCACAATTGGCACCCTTGCAGATAGGCATCCGTTCAGCAAGGTGTGTAAGTTTCATGTAAATTCCCTGATAACAAACGGGGAAATATATATATATATATATATATATATATATATATATATATATATATATATATATATATATATATATATATATATATATATATATATATATATATATATATGCCTGCCCATATATATTACAATTATTTATTAAAAAACATCCAATTATAACACTAAAACATACTAACCTATTATAATTGGACCGAATTTTGGGTGCTCAAGGTGGCACTGCAATGGGCACTAATAGGACACTCCCATAGCTGGGATCACCTTCCTCAGGAGCTTGTCTGGGCTTGGTGGTGAGTGTCGTTGGTTTCTGCATCACGTCCTTTCTACTGAAGTATCAATCAGTTATATCATTCTCATTGGTCAAGGAGGGTGAGTGAGGAGGGTCGAGGAAGGTGAGTGAGGAGGGTCGAGGAAGGTGAGTGAGGAGGCGGGGTGCGTCACGCCTCACAGCTGATCCCGCCTCCACTAGATATTACTCGTCTTTGCGCTAAAGCAGCTTTCTTTTCCTGATAAAGACGGTGAGCGAGTGCCAAATTTGCTGCTCTAATCTTGTGACTCTTCCTACTACACGTCATTGTGCAGGAGACCCAAGAAATGCAATATTCAGGAGCGAGAATAGAGAGCGCGTCGACATATATCCTCACTCATCAGGAGACAACAGGCCACTGCTGGTGTCTACCAGAGTCACCGCCCACTATGAGGAGATAGTTGCCAACGAGTGTATATTTTATATTTATACATACAGAGTTATTTCCGACGTTATTACGAAAAATTTGACATTTAGAACATACGACGCAATACCTTCCGCGCGCCACAGTCGCGGGGCGCCGGATTCTGACCATTTACGCATGGAAAAGCACCATAAATACATCAATTTATATCAATATTATTGGGATTGCGCCACAGTGTTGCCAGAACTACGTAGTATTTTTATAAATTTTTCAAAATATTACGATTTTTTCCGAATTTTCTCGTGCTTATGGCCCCTTAACTGGAACGAGCGCAATATGCTGCTCTTTACTGTGGCATAATCCTGGCACTCCTCTAGTGACAGTTGGGTGTAAGCCTCTCTGGCTGCACTGGTCAATCTTAACTGGACCAGCTGGGCCCATTCCTCCTGTGGCCATTCCTTGATGCTGGCCACCTTTTCAAAGTGCTCGAAGAAGCTCTCTGCCTCTTCTGGAACAAACAAGGGAATGTCCTTCTCCCTAACCCTAACCTCTGGTGAGTGGGATACCTGGGTGGTGCTCTCTGGCAACCCATGTTCAATCCTTTGTTCAGCCAAGGTCCTGTTCGCTTCTATCTGCATTTGTTTTGTTCTCTCTCTTTCTTTTTCGACCTCTAGTCTTGCTTTCTCTTTTTCTTTCTCCTGTTCCAACTCCAGTTCCCTTACTCTGGTTTTCTCTTTTTCTACTTCCAGCCTGGTTTTCTCTTTTTCTACTTCCTGTTCCAACTCCATTTCCCTTATTCTGGTTTTCTCTGCCTCATTTTTCATCTGGAGTTCTAATTTCATCTTTTCCAGCTGGAACTGTCTCTCCTTGTTGCTGCATCTGGAGCTCTAACTGGAATCTCTCCAAGCTCCTATTCCGGCTACTCCTGCCACTGCGGCTACTCCTGCTGCTCCTACTAGATCCCTGGGATCTCACTTCATCCTGCCCATCATCCTCCTTTCCACTTCCAGCTCCTTTCTGGGCTCCTTGCTCTGCCGCTTCGCTTTTGGCTCTTAACTGCCTAAGGATCTCATCCTTCATCCCAGCCACTTTAGATGCTTTCAACCTAAAGCCACATTTTTCTGCTATTTGTTTCAACTGATCCCTCGTGCAACCTTCCACGTCCTCAGGCTTGCCTGATTCTACAAATGCTTGCACCTTATCCATCTTGTCCTGTGAGTCTTCCCAAGAGAGAGAATATACACCTGCGGTCACACAGTTTATCTATTTCAGCAAGGGTGTACAAATCCACTCTTGTACAGGGTGTGGGTGTGTCAGTTCACTCTCCCGGACACAGGCCCCCAATTTTGTTGCGGTGGTGGTTTTGGTGGTGTTACCGCTGACGGACCACCCAACCCACAACTCGACAAATGCTCATATTTCACTAGGAGATCACACTAGGCACTTCTGGCTCTTGGAGAGGGGCTCAACGTCACACGTTTAGGGGATGCGGCTCCAACACGCAGCCTTGTTGTCACGTGCACACACACCCACTCGAGCCGCTGTGACTCCCCACTCTCTCCTTATGGAATATGACCTCAATCCCCTTTGTCTTCCTAGACTTCTGTATTACCCTGTCCACAGCAGTGGTTCCTGTTTCTTGCTCTCTCTCTCCTTCTTTACTATTTCCTGGGAAGCCTCACTGGGACAAGTGCAAACACCAGCAAATTTGAATACATTTACTGGACGAAGTACATAACAATACACGCATACATATAATAATAATGATGAATCCTATACTCTGTATTATTATAATCAGGTTGCACTCCAACACCATCAGAACTCTATCCTCAGCTTGCTAAGTGGTATTCTATCTCTTGGTATTACCTAATATTATCAACCTCCTCAAGTAGATTAAGTCTTACAATATAATGTTACACTACCATCAAGAGAATGTATGCATATATATATATATATACCTATAAACACATATAAGGCAAATCAGCATTTGAAAGCAGTAACATACATATATATATATCAGTATAAATGATCCGTGCCACACAACGAATCAATCGACCATTCTATCAGTCTTAGAATACATATATATCTGTAGGTACTCCTGCCTACGTCTGTAGCTCTAAACTTCAATATACACTTCTTGGCACATAAATGGCAAACGATCACTCACCTCTCACTGCGTCGTTCACGCTAATGACAAACACTCTCACCTCCATACAAGTGATCATTTAGAACTACTTCACTACCCTGACAACTTCAGGTTCCTCAGGGCTTAAACACCAGAATCCTCTGCAGCTCCTCCAGGCTGCTACCATGAAGATTCCTTGAACAACTATGGTGCTTCCCTACTCCTATTAGGATCCTCCACAGCTCTCCTGGCTGCTGCACCATAAAGTTTCCTCGAATAACTGTGGCACTTCACCACCTCTGCAGAAGCACGTGAGACTCCTCCTCACTGCTTCTTCATAGCTCGGGGTCCTCTCCTCCCCTGCCTTGGAGTCTCATCAACCACTCCCTCTGTGCTGGCTTCCAAGTCCTCAGCAACTTCTTCCCCAAAGGACAAACCACAGATTATCTGGTCGAGGGCGCTTCTCCCTCTGACAATGTCTGACCAGGGCGCTTGTCACAGCCCACAAAACTGTCATTGGGCGGCTTAATACTCTCTCCTCGCCGTCCAGGACTTGAGACCACAACGTCTTCAGCTCGATTCAACAGCTGGAACGTCTGCACCTTCTCTTCTCTTGGAGATAATATCACTAGGGGTTCCCTCCTGGCGGGAGCTCGTCAAAGCGCGGCTCCTCCCCTGCGATGTCTGGCCTCAAGTGAGGTCATCGCCCTCCACAAGCGAGCCTCACGCCTCCAGTAACTTGTCCACATCTTCCAACAAGTCATTTATCTGTTTTCTAGTTCATTGCCCATAATCTCAAACTTTTATATAAATTCAACACACCATCTTACCTCTGTGTTATCGCCTCTATAATTCCTGGACCTTCCAGTTAGGTCAGGCTTGCTGAATAACTCTCAAAGGGTGAGACTCGTTTCTCCTGCAGGCTGAGATCATAACATTGGGCAGACGTTGAACAACTAGTGATTCCTACCAGCCTGCGGCCCACGATTCTACACCTGGCCCACGGAGCACTGTCACACTACGGGTTCAAAAAGACTTACCATGGAATTCGACAAGACTACTACTGGCCAGGTATGGTTAACGATGTCAAGAATCATGTCAAACTATGCCACGTGTGTCAGTTAGCGGGAAACCGAACGTTTCCATTCCCAGAGCACCACTGATACCCATCCAGGTGCCTGAGGAACCGTTCCACAGACTTATTATTGACTGTGTTGGTCCTTTGCCTCGGACCAGTGCAGGCAACGCCTATATCTTAACCATCCTGTGTCCTACCACCAGATTCCCGATAGCAGTTCCAGTGAAAAATATTACAGCTGCTACCGTGGTGAAGAATCTACTGAAAATCTTCACCCAGTATGGATTTCCGAGGGAGATTCAGAGCGACTGTGGTACCAACTTCACCAGTGATCTCTTCAAACGGACTCTGGAGGAGTTCAACATCAAACAGGTACTGTCCAGCCCCTATCATCCTGCTTCACAGGGTTCTCTCGAGCGTAGTCATCAGACTATCAAGGCACTCTTAAAAAAGTTTTGCAATGAGACCTCAAAGGATTGGGATAGGGAACTTGATCTCATTATGTGTATTTTCAGAAGTCTTCCCAACGAGTCACTAGGAGTATCTCCTTATGAGATGCTCTACGGACGTAAGTGCCGTACACCTCTCAAGGCTTTCAAGGATTCTCTACGTGATGCCACCTTCAGTGAGCATCAGAATGTGCCCCAGTATCTTCAAAACCTCCGACACATTCTAGAGAGGGTCCATTCCTTTGCTAGCAACAACCTACAGAAAGCCCAAGAGAGGATGAAGACTCGTTACGACCAGCACTGCCAAGTAAGGAAGTTTAAACCGGGAGACTTAGTTCTTGCCTATTTCCCTATCCCAGGTTGTCCTTTACAGAACAGGTTCTCAGGACCCTACCGTGTTAAAGAGTGCCGGAACAACTTCAACTACGTTCTCGAGACCCCCCGATAGGCGGCGGAAGACCCAGCTGTGCCACACCAATCCGATCAAGCTCTATCATGGGGTTCCTCCCACTGTGTTAACCAACTTCACCTCATGTACAGGTCCATACAGCCACAGTGAGACCTTCGCTGCCTCTCCTTCCGAAAACGCGGACACTGAGACATTGCTTTCTAATTCGGAAATCCTTACTGACTTTCACAATCATTTTCAAGACAATAATTGTGCTCCTCTATCATATTCTAATACATCTCTCGCCTCACCAGATATCAAAATGTCTCCCATCCTCCATATCGACGCCAGTGGTACCGGCAACGTGGGTGACCTGGTACAACAAGGCGAATAGACTATACGTACAAACTACTAGAAACGACACCACGAGCAACAAGGAGCTACTCGTCGTCCTAAACAGGCAACACTTTGCTCCATACCAGCAAAGTACTCAGTCCACCACCATCTACATGGACCACAACCATCTTCATTTCCTACAGACAGCCCAACTCAACCATCGACTACTTCTATAATGGGCTTGCCAGCTACATCATTTCAGCCTGGAGATTGCTACACCCAGAAATCTGACTACATCATATCAGACGTCCTCTCCAGCATCACTGAGGTAAAGCCTGCTCCACCTCCCACTCTACCTCCCGTGAATGTGACTCCACCAGAACCGCAGGCTTCGGGGGAGATTTGTGATAATAATCTCTTCCCAGAGATTTAGCCTGCTCTTTCTGCTAGTATCACGTTCAACACAATATTCAAGATACGTTATTCAGTGGCTTAAACGTATATATCAAGACCAGCCACACACCTGCAACTCCCCCTCCCCCCACTCCTGCACACCTGGTCGACCCGCCAACTGCTACTCCCAGCCAAACTACTGACTTGCGGCCGTCCTGCATTTTCATTGGCCGTTCAACAACACACCACTCCAGCTCCACGCCAATCACATTCCACACAAGCCAACGTCGGGATCACTGGCAGCCTTACCAGTCAGAATATATCTAGTGCTCTTGCTGTGAACACCTACTTGACTCACCTTGCATGATCAAATAGAGGCTGATAGCTTGCGCATGTATTCCCAGCACCATTTATCTTTGTATTCCTGTTAACGTAACCAGTTCCCCCTTTTCAGTTTGTTATATATATTTTTACGTGTTTTACTTTTACATTATTTTAAATGCCAAGGAATTGTCTTTATTTTATTTTGTTTTCTAGATTAAGTAAAGTGCATTTTTTATATTTGTGTTTTCGTGTATCTTACCTTACCACAGATTATCAGACAAGCAGTCACTCTTTTTTTTCCTTTTTTTTATAACTTACATATATGTGGCCCATCATTGACACCTGCTATTTGGAAGACTGCCTACCACCATTTCCAACACGTTACCGTCACAATATATATATATATATATATATATATATATATATATATATATATATATATATATATTATATTATATTCTTCTTCGAGGATGTGGGTCCCTTTAATCAAACCAGTGGTGGTACCCCTATATATATATATATATATATATATATATATATATATATATATATATATATATATATATGCAAACAAGCCTGAATGGTCCCCAGGACTAGATACAACTGAAAACTCACACCCCAGAAGTGACTCGAACCCATACTCCCAGGAGCAACGCAACTGGTATGTACAGGGACGCCTTAAACCACTTGACCATCACGACCGGACATAAGGAAGTGATAGCCTGAGCTATATGAACCACTTCCCCGCCGGCACTTGGATGGTAATCTTGGGCATAGCATTTTATCAAATCACCTCATTTTTTGGGGCAACACGTGAGGAACACAAATGCAAACAAGCCTGAATGGTCCCCAGGACTAGATACAACTGAAAACTCACACCCCAGAAGTGACTCGAACCCATACTCCCAGGAGCAACGCAACTGGTATGTACAGGGACGCCTTAAACCACTTGACCATCACGACCGGACATAAGGAAGTGATAGCCTGAGCTATATGAACCACTTCCCCGCCGGCACTTGGATGGTAATCTTGGCATAGCATTTTATCAAATCACCTCATTTTTTGGGGCAACACGTGAGGAACACAAATGCAAACAAGCCTGAATGGTCCCCAGGACTAGATACAACTGAAAACTCACACCCCAGAAGTGACTCGAACCCATACTCCCAGGAGCAACGCAACTGGTATGTACAGGGACGCCTTAAACCACTTGACCATCACGACCGGACATAAGGAAGTGATAGCCTGAGCTATATGAACCACTTCCCCGCCGGCACTTGGATGGTAATCTTGGGCATAGCATTTTATCAAATCACCTCATTTTTTGGGGCAACACGTGAGGAACACAAATGCAAACAAGCCTGAATGGTCCCCAGGACTAGATACAACTGAAAACTCACACCCCAGAAGTGACTCGAACCCATACTCCCAGGAGCAACGCAACTGGTATGTACAGGGACGCCTTAAACCACTTGACCATCACGACCGGACATAAGGAAGTGATAGCCTGAGCTATATGAACCACTTCCCCGCCGGCACTTGGATGGTAATCTTGGGCATAGCATTTTATCAAATCACCTCATTTTTTGGGCAACACGTGAGGAACACAAATGCAAACAAGCCTGAATGGTCCCCAGGACTAGATACAACTGAAAACTCACACCCCAGAAGTGACTCGAACCCATACTCCCAGGAGCAACGCAACTGGTATGTACAGGGACGCCTTAAACCACTTGACCATCACGACCGGACATAAGGAAGTGATAGCCTGAGCTATATGATCATATGGTCGTGATGGTCAAGTGGTTTAAGGCGTCCCTGTACATACCAGTTGCGTTGCTCCTGGGAGTATGGGTTCGAGTCACTTCTGGGGTGTGAGTTTTCAGTTGTATCTAGTCCTGGGGACCATTCAGGCTTGTTTGCATTTGTGTTCCTCACGTGTTGCCCCAAAAATGAGGTGATTTGATAAAATGCTATGCCCAGATAACCATCCAGTGCCGGCGGGAAGTGGTTCATATAGCTCGGCTATCACTTCCTTATGTCCGGTCGTGATGGTCAAGTGGTTTAAGGCGTCCCTGTACATACCAGTTGCGTTGCTCCTGGGAGTATGGGTTCGAGTCACTTCTGGGGTGTGAGTTTTCAGTTGTATCTAGTCCTGGGACCATTCAGGCTTGTTTGCATTTGTGTTCCTCACGTGTTGCCCCAAAAATGAGGTGATTTGATAAAATGCTATGCCCAAGATTACCATCCAAGTGCCGGCGGGGAAGTGGTTCATATAGCTCGGCTATCACTTCCTTATGTCCGGTCGTGATGGTCAAGTGGTTTAAGGCGTCCCTGTACATACCAGTTGCGTTGCTCCTGGGAGTATGGGTTCGAGTCACTTCTGGGGTGTGAGTTTTCAGTTGTATCTAGTCCTGGGGACCATTCAGGCTTGTTTGCATTTGTGTTCCTCACGTGTTGCCCCAAAAAAGTGAGGTGATTTGATAAAATGCTATGCCCAAGATTACCATCCAGTGCCGGCGGGAAGTGGTTCATATAGCTCAGGCTATCACTTCCTTATGTCCGGTCGTGATGGTCAAGTGGTTTAAGGCGTCCCTGTACATACCAGTTGCGTTGCTCCTGGGAGTATGGGTTCGAGTCACTTCTGGGGTGTGAGTTTTCAGTTGTATCTAGTCCTGGGGACCATTCAGGCTTGTTTGCATTTGTGTTCCTCACGTGTTGCCCCAAAAATGAGGTGATTTGATAAAATGCTATGCCCAAGATTACCATCCGTGCCTG
>WNGS01001503.1:45971-57617 GCA_020271785.1 Procambarus virginalis
ACGCTTGAGCAATATGTTACATCCAAATTCTAGCTCTCTGCACGTATTCGCAGTTTGATATTACGACTTTTTATTCCGAAAATATGCCAATTAATGAGAACGGCGATGGGTCACATTTTGACCAAACCCCCCTGCAGTTTTCAAAATATCTCAATCATTCGAAGTTCGACGCTTGAGCCATATTTGGGGCCAAATTCTCGCTCTCTGCACGTACTCGCAGTTTGAAATTACGACTTTTTATACCAAAAATATGCCAAATGCTGAGAGCGGCAATATGTCACATTTTGCCCAATCCTACCAGCAGTTTTCAAAATATCCCAAACATCCCAAATTCGACCCTTGAGCCATATTTTGGAGCCAAATTCTGGCTCTCTCCATTTATTCGCAGTTTGAAATTACGTCTTTTTATACCGAAAATATGCCAATCACTGAAAGCGGCGATGGATCACATTTTGCCCAAACACTCCCTGCAGTTTTTAAAATATCCCAAACATCCCAATTTCGACGCTTGAGCCATATTTTGGAGCCAAATTCTGGCTCTCTGCAAGTTTTTGCATTTTGAAATTACGAGTTTTTATATCGAAAATATGCCAATTACTGAGAGCGGAGAAGGGTCACATTTTGTTCAAACCCTCCATGCAGTTTTTAAAATATCCCAAATATCCCAAATTCGGCCTTTGAGCCATATTTTTTAGCCAAATTCTGTCTCTCTGCACGTATTCGCAGTTTAAAATAACGACTTTTTTCACCAAAAATATGCCAATTACTGAAAGCAGCAATGGATCACATTCTGCCCAAACCCTCCCTGCAGTTTTCAAAGTATAGAAAACATTCCAAATTCGACCCTTGAGCCATTATTTGGTGCCAAATTCTGGCTCTCTGCACGTGTTCACTGTTTGAAATTACGAATTTTTATACCGTAAATATGCCAATTACTAAAAGCGGCGGTGGGTCACATTTTGCGCAAACCCTCCCTGCAGTTTACAAAATAACCCAAACATCCCAAATTCGACGCTTGAGCCATATTTTGGAGCCAAATTCTTGCCCTCTTCACGTTTTCGCACTTTGAAATTACGAGTTTTTATACCGAAAATGTGACAATTACTGAGAGTGGCGATGGGTCACATTTTGCCAAAAACCCCCCTGCCGTTTTCAAAATATTCCAAACATCCAAAATTCGACGCTTGAGCCATATTTTGGAGCCGAATTCTGGCTCTCTGCACGTTTTCGCAGTTTGAAATTACGATTTTTTATTCTGAAAATATGTCAATTACTGAGAACGGCGATGGGTCACATTTTGCCCAAACCCCCCTGCAGTTTTTAAAATATCCCAAACATCCCAAATTCGACCCATGAGCCATTTTTTCAAGCCAAATTTTGTCTGTCTGCACGTATTCGCAGTTTGAAATTACGACTTTTTATACAGAAAATATGCAAATTTCTGAGAGCAGCGATGGGTCACATTTTGCCCCCCCCCCATGCAGTTTTCAAAATATTCCAAACATCCCAAATTCGACGCTTCAGCAATATTTTGCATCCAAATTCTAGCTCTCTGCACGTATTCGCAGTTTGATATTACGACTTTTTATTCCGAAAATATGCCAATTAATGAGAACGGCGATGGGTCACATTTTGACCAAACCATTTTGACCATTTTGACCCCTGCAGTTTTCCAAATTTCCCAATCATTCCAAGTTCGACGCTTGAGCCATATTTTGGGGCCAAATTCTCGCTCTCTGCACGTACTCGCAGTTTGAAATTACGACTTTTTATACCAAAAATATGCCAATTGCTGAGGAATGTTTTGAAAACTGCATGGAGGGTTTGGGCAAAATGCGATCCATCGCTGCTTTCAGTAATTGGCATATTTTCGGCATAAAAGTCGTAATTTCAAACTGCGAATACGTGCAGAGCCAGAATTTGTCTCCAAAATATGGCTCAAGGGTCGAATTTGGGATGTTTTGGATATTTTGAAAACTTCAGGGGGGTTTGGGCAAAATGTGACCCATCGTCGCTCTCAGTAATTGGCACATTTTCGGTATAAAATTCGTAATTTCACACTGCGAATACGTGCAGAGAGCCAGAATTCGGCTCCGAAATATGGTTCAAGGGTCGAATTTGGGATGTTTGTGATATATTTTAAAACTGGAGGGAGGTTTGGGCAAAATGTGACCCATCGCCGCTCTCAGTAATTGGCATACTTTCGGTATAAAAAGTCGTAATTTCAAACTGCGAATGCGTGCAGAGTTCCAGATTTTGGCTCCAAAATATGGCTCAAGGGTCGAATTTCGGATGTTTCGGTTATTTTGAAAACTTCAGGGGGGTTTGGGTAAAATGTGACCCATCGCCGCTCTTAGTAATGGCACATTTTCGGTATAAAATTCGTAATTTCAAACTGCGAATACGTGCAGAGAGGACAGAATTTGGCTCCAAAATATGGTTCAAGGGTCGAATTTGGGATGTTTGTGATATATTTTAAAACTGCATTGGGGGGATTGGGCAAAATGTGACCCATCGCCGCTCTCAGTAATTGGCATACTTTCGGTATAAAAAGTCGTAATTTCAAACTGCGAATACGTGCAGAGAGCAAGAATTTGGCTCCAAAATATAGCTCAAGCGTAGCATTTTGGATGTTTGGAATATTTTGAAAACTGCAGGGAGGGTTTGGGCTAAATGTGATCCATCGCTGCTTTCAGTAATTTGCATATTTTCGGTATAAAAATTCGTAATTTCAAATTGCGAATACGTGCAGAGAGCAAGAATTTGGCTCCAAAATATGGCTCAAGGGTCGAATTTGGGATGTTTCGGATATTTTGAAAACTTTAGGGGGGTTTTGGGCAAAATGTGACCCATCGCCGTTCTCAGTAATTGGCACATTTTCGGTATAAAACTCGTAATTTCAAACTGCTAATACGTGCAGAGAGCCAGAATTTGGCTCTAAAATATGGTTCAAGGGTCGATTTTGGGATGTTTGTGATATATTTTAAAACTGCAGGGGGGTTTGGGCAAAATGTGACCCATCGCCGCTCTCAGTAATTGGCATATTTACGGTATAAAAAGTCGTAATTTCAAACTGAGAATACGTGCAGAGAGCTAGAATTTGGCTCCAAAATATCTCAAGGGTCGAATTTGGGATGTTCCGGATATTTTGAAAACTTCAGGTGGGTTTGGGCAAAATGTGACCCATCGGCGCTCTCAGTAATTAGCATATTTTCGGTATAAAATTTGTAATTTCAAATTGCGAATACGTGCAGAGAGCCAGAATTTGGCTTCCAAATATGGGTCAAGGGTCGAATTTGGGATATATATGATTTATTTTCTTGTTTTATTTATTTGTTGATTTGTTGTTTATTTGTTATTTATTGATTTGTTATTTGTTTATTTATTTGTTATTTATTTATTTGTTGATTTATTTTTATTTTTATTTATTTGTGATTTATATATTTAAGCAAGAAAACTTGCTTAAAAACGCAATATTATGTGAAATTCTGAGATTTGTAAGCCAAATCACAAATAGAGAGACAACATGAAATAGCATCAAAATATTAGTAAGTTCGAACATTTTTACCTAAAATCACCCTACATTAAAAACGTAAAAAAGTCACTATAATATCTAATTCGAGAATTTTTACTTCAAATCATAGAGTTAGGTTGCGTATTATTTTGATAATTAAAAAGGCATATGAAAACGATGTTTTCATTTCAAATGATAAAAATCAATGTGTTTTCTTTAGAATTACCTAAAATGTTCCTCAACTTCCGTTTATTTCTGAATTCGTAAAACTGCTCTAATCTCGCTGAAACTTCGAAATATGCAATAAAAACAGAAATTCTCTCTTAATCAATATTATACTCACTATTTTAACGAGGTAAAGATAGTTGATTGAATATCAAGTATTTAATTTTAATTTCCAATTAATTACGTGTTTGCATCATATTTTTCGTAATTTTTTGAATTAATGGCAATAAACAGAAAAGGCTAGAAAACGCGGCAAAACGGCAAAATATTACATAAATCGTTGATATTTGGTTTAAATCTCATAAAGGAAACAAGGATAAAAAAACTCAAAATATTGCTAAATTCGATGATATTAAGTACAATGCACAATGCAAGAAAACTTTCTTAAAAACGCAATATTATGTAAAATTCTGAGATTTGTTGGTCAAATCACATATAGTGGGACAACATGAAGTAGTTTCAAAATATTAGTAAATTCGAACATTTTTACCTATAATCATTCTACATGAAAACGTGAAAAAAGTCACTATAATACCAAATTCGAGGATTTTTACATCAAATCATAGAGCGAGGTTGCGAATTATTTCGATCATTAAAAAGGCATATGAAAACGTTGTTTCCAATTCAAATGATAAAAATCAATGTGTTTTCGTTAGAATTAACTAAAATGTTTCTGAATTTTTGTTTATATTACTGAGAGAAGAGGTACTCGTAAAACTGCTCTAATCCGGCTGAAACGTCGAAATATGCAATAAAGACAGGAAATCTCTCTTAATCAATATCTGACTCACTAATTTCACAAGGTACAAATAGTTGTTTGAAAATCAACTTTGAAAATTTATGGGTAATTTGCAATTCATTACGTGTTTGCATCATATTTATCGTAAATTTTATTAATTAACGGCAATAAACAGAAAATGCTTGAAAACGTGGAAAAACAGCCAAATATTGCCAAAATAGTTGATATTTGGAAAAAATCTCATAAAGGAAACAACGATGAAAAACCTCGTAATATTGCAAAATTTGATGATTTTATGTACAAGGCACAATGCAAGAAAACTTGCTTTAAAACGCAATATTATGTGAAATTTTGAGATTTGTAAGCCAAATCACAAATAGAGAGACAACATGAAGTAGTATCAAAATATTGGTAAGGTCGAACATTTTTACCTAAAATCACCCTACATGAAAAACGTAAAAAAGTCACTATAATACCTAATTCGAGGATTTTTACTTCAAATCATAGAGCGAGGTTGCGTACTATTTTGATCATTAAAAAGGCATATGAAAACGATGTTTTCATTTCAAATGATAAAAATCAATGTGTTTTCTTTAGAATTACCTAAAATGTTCCTCAACTTCCGTTTATTTCTGAATTCGTAAAACTGCTCTAATCTGGCTGAAACTTCGAAATATGCAATAAAAACAGAAATTCTCTCTTAATCAATATCTTACTCACTATTTTAACGAGGTACAGATAGTTGATTGAAAATCAAGTATTTAATTTCCAATTAATTATGTGTTTGCATCATATTTATCGTAAATTTATTGAATTAATGGCAATAAACAGAAAAGGCTAGAAAACGCAGCAAAACGGCAAAATATTACATAAGTCGTTGATATTTGGTTTAAATCTCATAAAGGAAACAAGGATAAAAAAAACTCAAAATATTGCTAAATTCGATGATATTAAGTACAATGCAAAATGCAAGAAAACTTTCTTAAAAACGCAATATTATGTAAAATTCTGAGATTTGTAGGTCAAATCACATATAGTGGGACAACATGAAGTAGTATCAAAATATTATTAAATTCGAACATTTTTACCTAAAATCACTCTACATGATAAACGTGAAAAAAGTCACTATAATACCAAATTCGAGGATTTTTACATAAAATCATAAAGCGAGGTTGTGTATTATTTTCATAATTAAAAAGGCATATGAAAACGTTTTTTCCAATTCAAATGATAAAAATCAATGTGTTTTCGTTAGAATTACCTAAAATGTTCCTGAATTTCCGTTTATATTACCGAAAGAAGAAGTACTCGTAAAACCGCTTTAATCCGGTTGAAACGTCGAAATATGCAATAATAACTGAAAATCTCTCCTAATGATCTTACTCACTATTATAACGAGGTACCAATAGTTGATTTAATATGAAGTATTAATTTTAATTTGCAATTAATTACGTGTTTGCATCATATTTGTTGTAAATTTATTGAATTAATGGAAATAAACCGAAAAGGCTTGAAAACGCGTAAAAACGGCAAAATATTACCTAAATCTTTGATATTTGGTTTAAAACTCATAAAGAAAACAAGGATGAACAACCACAAAATATTGCTAAATTCGATGATATTCAGTACAAAGCACAATGCATGAAAACTTGCTAAAAAACGCAATATTATACGAAATTCTGAGATTTGTAGGCTAAATTACATATTGCAAGACAAGATGAAGTAGTATCAAAATATAAGTAAATTCGAACATTTTTACCTAAAATCACTCTACATGAAAAAAGTGAAAGCGTCACTATAATACCAAATTCGACGATTTTTACATCAAATCAAAGAGCGAGGTTGCGTATTATTTTGATAATTAAAAAGGCATATGAAAACGTTGTTTCCAATTCAAATAATTAAAATCAATGTGTTTTGTTTAGAATTAACTAAAAATGTTCCTGAATTTCCGTTTATATTACTGTAGGAAGAGGTACTCGTAAAACCAATTTAATCCGGCGGAAACGCAGATATATGCAATAAAAGCAGAATTTCACTCCTAAACAATACCTAACTCACTATTTTAACTAGGTACAAATAGTTGATTGAAAATCTTGTATTTAAGTTTAATTTGTAATTATTTACGTGTTTGCACGTAAATAATTATCGTAAATTTATTAAATAATATATCGTAAATTTATTGAATTAATGGCAATAAACCGAAAATGATTGAAAACGCGGAAAAACGTCCAAATATTACCTAAATCGTTGATATTTGGTGAAATATTATATAGGAAACAACGATGAAAAACCTCAAGTATTGCTAAATTCGATGATTTTAAGTACAAAGCACAATGCAAGAAAACTTGTTTAAAAATGCATTATTATGTGAAATTCTGTGATTTGTAGTCCAAATCATAAATAGAGAGACAACATGAAGTAGTATCAAAATATTAGTATATTCGAACATTTTTACCTAAAATCACCCAAAATGAAAAACGTGAAAAAGTCACTATAATACCAAATTCGAGGATTTTTACTTCGAATAATAGAGCGAGGTTGCGAATTATTTTGATCATTAAAAATGCATATGAAAACGATGTTTCCAAATTCAAATGATAAAAATTAATGTGTTTTCTTTAGAATAAACTGAAGTGTTCCTGAATTTCCGTTTATATTTCTGAATTCGTAAAACCGCTCTAATCTGGCTGAAATCTCGAAATATGCAATGAAAACAGAAAATCTCTGCTGATAAATATCTTACTCACTATTTTTAACAAGGTACAAATAGTTGATTTAAAATGAAGTATTTAATTTTAAATTGCAATTAATTGCGTGTTTGCATCATATTTATCGTAAATTTATTGAATTGATGGTAATAAACAGAAAAAGCTATAAAACGCGGAAAAAAGGCAAAATATTGCCTAAATCGTTGATATTTGGTTTAAAACTCATAAAGAAAACAAGGATGAAAAATCACAAAATATTGCTAAATTCGATGATATTAAGTACAAAGCACAATGCATGAAAACTTGCTAAAAAACGCAATATTATGCGAAATTCTGAGATTTGTAGGCTAAATTACATATCGGGAGACAAGATAAAGTAGTATCAAAATATAAGTAAATTCGAAAATTTTTACCTATAATCACTCTACATGAAAAACGTGAAAAAGTCACTATAATACAAAATTCGACGATTTTTACATCAAATCAAAGAGCGAGGTTGCGTATTATTTTGATCATTAAAAAGGCAAATGAAAACGTTGTTTCCAATTCAGATGATAAAAATCAATGTGTTTTCTTTAGAATTAACAAAAATGTTCCTGAATTTCAGGTTATATTACTGTAGGAAGAAGTACTCGTAAAACCACCTTAATCCGGCTGGAACGCAGAAATATGCAATAAAAACAGAATTTCACTCCTAATCAATACCTAACTCACTATTTTAACGAGGTACAAATAGTTGATTGAAAATCTTGTATTTAATTTTCTTTGCAATTATTTACGTTTTTGAATCATATATATCGTAAATTTTTTGAATTAGTGTCAATAAACCGAAAATGATTGAAAACGTGGAAAAACGGCCCAAATATTGCTTAAATAAATATTTGGATGAAATCTTATAAAGGAAACAACGATGAAAAACCTCAAAATATTGTTAAATTCGATGATTTTATGTAGAAAGCACAATGCAAGAAAACTTGCTTAAAAACGCAATATTATGTGAAACTCTGAGATCTGTAGTCCAAATCACAAATAGAGAGAAAACATGATGTAGTATCAAAACATTAGTAAATTCGAACATTTTTACCTAAAATCACCCAACATGAAAAACGTGAAAAAAGTCACCATAATACCAAGTTCGAGGAATTTTACTTCGAATAATAGAGCGAGGTTGCGAATTATTTTGATCATTAAAAAGGCATATGAAAACGATGTTTCCAAATTCAAATGATAAAAATCAATGTTTTCTTTAGAATTAACTAAAATGTTCCTGAATTTCCGTTTGTATTTCTGAATTCGTAAAGCCGCTCTAATCCGGCTGAAACGTCGAAATATGCAATGAAAACTGAAATTCTCTCCTAATCAATATCTCACTCATTATTTTAACGAGGTATAAAAAGTTGATTGAAAATCAATTATTAAAGGTTATTTTACAGTTAATTACGTGTTCGTATCATATTTATCGTAATTTTTGCATAAATGACAATAAACCAAGTGCTTAAAATCGTAAAAAACGGCAAAATATTATCTAAATCGTTGATATTTCGTTGAAGTCCTATAAAGGAAAAATGGATGATAAACGTGAAAATATTGCTAAATTCGATGATTATTAGTTCAAATAAAACGCAGGAAAACTTGCTTAAAAACGCAATATTATGCTAAATTCTTAGATTTTTAGGCTAAATCACATTTCGCGAGAAAGCCTGAGGTTGTATCAAAATATTAGTAAATTCGAATATTACTACCTTAAATGACACATGTTTTCACATGAAAACGTGAACAAAGTCACAACATTACCAATTACGTGGATATTTGCTTGAAATCGTTAAGCGAGTTTTCGTGTTATTTTGATCATATGAAAAGGCGTTTTCCAATTCAAATGATAAAAATCAATGAGTTTTCATTAGAATTAACTAAAATGTTCCTGAATTTCCGTTTATATTACTGAGAGAAGAGTTACTCGTAAAACCGCTCTAATCCGCCTGAAACATCGAAATATGTAATAAAAACAGAAAATCTCTCCTAATCAATATCTGACTCCCTATTTTAACGAGGTACAAATATTTGATTGAGAATCAAGTATTTAATTTTAATATGCAATTCATTACGTTTTTGCATCATATATATCGTAAATTTATTGAATTATTGGCAATAAACCGAAAAGGCTTGAAAACGCGGAAAAAAACGCAAAATATTGCCAAAATCGTTGATATTTGGATGAAATTTTATAAAGGAAACAACGATGAAAAAACCCAAAGTTTTGCTAAATTCGATGATTTTATTTACAAAGCACAATGCAAGAAAACCTTGCTTAAAAACGCAAAATTATGTGAAATTCTGAGATTTATAGTCCAAATCACAAATAGTGGGACAAAATGAAGTATTATCAAAATATTAGTAAATTCAAACATTTTTACCTAAAATCACTCTACATGAAAACGTTAAAAAAAGTTCCTATAATACCAAGTTCTAGGACTTTTACATCAAATCATAGAGCGAGGTTGCGAATTATTTTGTTCAATAAAAAGGCATATGAAAACGTTGTTTCCAATTCAAATGATAAAAATCAATGTGTTTTCGTTAGAATTAACTAAAATGTTTCTGAATTTTTGTTTATATTACTGAGAGAAGAGGTACTCGTAAAACTGCTCTAATCCGGCTGAAACGTCGAAATATGCAATTAAAACAGAAAATATTTCTTAATCAATATCTGACTCACTATTTTAACAAGGTACAAATAATTGATTGAAAATCAAATATTCAAGGGTAATTTGCAATTCATTACGTGTTTGCATCATATTTATCGTAAATTTTATGAATTAACGGCAATAAACAGAAAATGCTTGAAAACGTGGAAAAACGGTCAAATATGGCCAAAATCGTTGATATTTGGATGAAATCTCATAAAGGAAACAACGATGAAAACCTCAAAATATTGCAAAATTTAATGATTTTGCAAACATCCTAAACTCGACCCTTGAGCCATGTTTTGGAGCCAAATTCTGGCTCTCTGCACGTATTCGCAGATTTAAATTAAGACTTTTTATTCCGAAAATATGCCAATTACTGAAAGCGGCGATGGATCACATTTAGCCCAAACCCTCCCTGCAATTTTCAAATTATCCCAAACATCCAAAATTCGACGCTTGAGCCATATTTTGGAGAAAAATTTTGGCTCTCTGCGCGTATTCGCAGTTTGAAAGTACAAATTTTCATACCGAAAATATGCCAATTACTGAGAGCAACGATGGGTCACATTTTGCCCAAACCCCCCTGCAGTTTTAAAATATATCACAAACATCCCAAATTTGACCCTTGAACCATATTTCGGAGCCAAATTCTGGCTGTCTGCACGTATTCTCAGTTTGAAATTACGAATTTTATACCGAAAATGTGCTAATTACTGAAAGCAGCGATGGATCGCATTTTGTCCAAACCTTCTCTGCAGTTTTCAAAATATCCCAAACATCCCAAATTCGACGCTTGAGCCATATTTTGGAGCAAAATTCTGGCTCTCTGCACGTATTCGCAGTTTGAAATTACGAATTTTTATACCGAAAATATGCCAATTACTGATAGCGGCGATGGGTCATATTTTGCCCAAACCCCTACTGCTGTTTTCAAAATATCCCAAACATTCCAAATTCGACGATTGAGCCATATTTTGGAGCCAAATTCTGGCTCTCTGCACTTATTCGCAGTTTGAAACTACGACTTTTTATACCGTAAATATGCCAATTACTGAGAGCAGCGATAGGTCACATTTTGCCAAACACCCTGCTGTTTTAAAATATATCACAAACATCCCAAATTCGACCCTTGAGCAATTCGACCTGGTCCGAGCCAGTTCTGAGTTGATCGCTGGGCCAAATTCTGACCCTCAGAACGTATTCGCAGTTTGAAATTACGACTTTTTAAACCGAAAATATGCCAATTACTGAGAGCGGTGATGGGTCACATTTTGCCCAACCCCCCCTGCAGTTCTAAAAATATCCGAAACATCCAAAATTCGACCCTTGAGCCATATTTTGGAACCAAATTCTGGCTCTCTGCGTGTATTTGCAGTTTGAAATTACGACCTTTATACCGAAAATATGCCAATTACTGAAAGCAGCGAGGGATCGCATTTTGCCCAAACCCTCCCTGCAGTTTTCAAAATATCCCAAACATCCCAAATTCGACGCTTGAGCCATATTTTGGAGCCAAATTCTAGCTCTCTGCACGTACTCGCAGTTTGAAATTCGAATTTTTGTGCCGAAAATATGCCAATTACTGAGAGCGGCGATGGGTCACATTTTGCCCAAACCCACCCTGCAGTTTTCAAAATATCCCAAACATTCCAAATTCGAAGCTTGAACCATATTTCGGAGCCAAATTCTGGATCTCTGCACATATTCGCAGTTTGAAATTACGACTTTTTATACCGAAATATGCCAATTACTGAGAGCGGTGATGGGTCA
>WNGS01001505.1:0-25589 GCA_020271785.1 Procambarus virginalis
GAGCTCAACCCCCCGCAAGCACAACTAGATGAATACACACACACTGCATGTCTGCAGCCAAAGTAACGCAGACGAAGCCAAAACATTATTATGTTTAAAATAATTGTTAACAATATTGGTGCTCAGTTGTGGCAGTCAATTTCTATGTCTTCATTATGCACCTCCATTCCCACCCCGTGGGCGGTGGTGGAGAGTTGGAGGTACATAATGGGTTAAGGAACTGAACACATAGTTCGTTTAGCTAAGCAAGTGACAATCTTTTGACGCTAGTTTCACAAGTATTATCGTTATATATGCATGTACATATATATATATTTATCATACATGTACATATATAATCATTTACACAAATACATATACACATCGATAATCTTTTATATCATAGGTGATTCAACAAGAGGCTCACAAGTCACTATACAAGGCACTTTACATCTATGGTGAGTCACACAGTTACTAGTCCTGCTCCACACCCACCCAACTGGGCGGCAGCTTTACAGTCATGTGCATGCATTACCTACAGTAAGCAAATTTGGATACTTCACTAAGATTCCGGCAGTACATTATTATGACTGAAGAACTTACACATTTCTTGAACTCCATTGATGGTGTTATCTCTGAATTCCGCGATTTTTTTCACATTCCATTATATAATGACGCAAAGTATGCGAATAGTTCTGCTGACAGTTTACATTTAATTAAATCTACATCAGCAGATGTTACAAACTCCCAGAGGTACTTGTAGCCGAGCCTAAGTCTAGCAGTGGTAACATCTAGAAGTCTGCTAACATTATTGGATGACCCATAGACGTGCGGTTCTTCCTGCATAATAGAATGGAGTAACTGGTGTGAATTTCACTTTGCCTCAAGTCTTTGAGATTTTGTTGATGTTCCCGGAATATTACTGCCTTCAGGCTGCTCAAAGACAGTCCAAGATGGTAATCAGTTCCCTCTTTACGAGCAAAAGTCTTAGCCAACTCATCAGTTCTATCGTGCATTTGGAGACCATATGGGAAGGAATCCACAGGAGACAGACTCTGACTCCATCATTAATTATTTCATTATATTTGTGTCTAGCTTCAGACACAAGTACGTCACAGTTACGCCTTGGGGAGCTGAGGACAGTCAAGGATGACAAGGAGTCACTTACAATTAGCGTATCAACTTTGGATTCATATACGCGCTTGAGTGCAAGGATTATGGCAACCAATTCTGTTTGAAGAGTGGAGGCCAGGTACTTAGTCTCGCTCCACACTCATGGGAGATGGAACCATCTCTCCCTGTCACAACAACTGCACTTCCAGCTGCGCCATGGGACTGGTGCAAGGATCCATCAGTGTAAGTAATCTGGGAAAGGGAGCGCTCACTGACTAAAGCATCAATTTGGCTTAAGGCATTGTACTTTGCTTCTTGTCGAAGCAAGGCTTATTCTTTAATCAGCTTCTTGGGTGGGAAAGGTGGGAGAGAGGGAGACAGTAATTTGGAAAGGAGTGATCTTCCATGGGACCCGAAAGTGTCGTTGTTGTCTCTAGGTAGGGGTGATGAAAGTTATACATTCTGAGCACAGTGGCAGTTTTGGTAATCCATTTGGAGGGATGCTGACCTTCAAGGAAGAAGGCTTGGGGGGCTTCAGTGCAGGAGTTAGGGTGGGTTAGCCTAAGCATCTTGATACCAATTAAAGTTACAGACGGGCCTGGCGCCTCTGGAGTTTTGTTTATAGTTGTGTTTATACCACAAACGTGTCTACATATACACACATTGCTAACCAGATATACGCACATTTTCTTCTGTCCTCCTCGGACAGGATAAGAGATCTGTGTGTGTACTGCAGCGGCACTCGACCACAGAAGTTAATTAAGGTGCGTTTACAAGTTAAAGTTATAATTACATAACATTTCATAATTGGTGCATTACAAAGTAAATCTTGGGCACAAGTCCAGTATATCATAATGTTAAGGTATTCAATATTGCTCAAGCCATGGGGTCCGAAGTCTCAATATTGGCCTTTCTACAATATAATGTTTTAAGGAATTCGCGGGGCTTCCCCCCCCCCCCCCCACAGTCACACACTAGTGGACAAAGGTGGTGTGGCTGGTGGACACAGGTGGTGTGGCTGGCGGACACAGGTGGTGTGGCTGGCGGACACAGGTGGTGTGGCTGGCGGACACAGGTGGTGTGGCTGGCGGACACAGGTGGTGTGGCTGGCGGACACAGGTGGTGTGGCTGGCGGACACAGGTGGTGTGGCTGGCGGACGCAGGTGGTGTGGCTGGCGGACGCAGGTGGTGTGGCTGGCGGGCGCAGGTGGTGTGGCTGGCGGGCGCAGGTGGTGTGGGTGGCGGTGTGGCTGGCGGGCGCTGGTGGTGTGGCTGGTGGACACAGGGGTGTGGCTGGCGGGCGCAGGTGGTGTGGCTGGCGGGCGCAGGTGGTGTGGGGCTGGCGGACACAGGGGGTGTGGCTGGCGGACACAGGGGGTGTGGCTGGCGGACAATGGGGGTGTGGCTGGCGGACACAGGGGTGTGGCTGGCGGACACAGGGGGTGTGGCTGGCGGACACAGGGGTGTGGCTGGCGGACACAGGGGGTGTGGCTGGCGGACACAGGGGGTGTGGCTGGCGGACACAGGGGGTGTGGCTGGCGGGCGCAGGTGGTGTGGCTGGCGGGCGCAGATGGTGTGGCTGGCGGGCGCAGGTGGTGTGGCTGGCGGACACAGGGGTGTGGCTGGCGGACACAGGGGGTGTGGCTGGCGGACACAGGGGGTGTGGCTGGCGGGTGTGGCTGGCGGACACAGGTGGTGTGGCTGGCGGCACAGGGGGTGTGGCTGGCGGGCACAGGGGTGTGGCTGGCGGACACAGGTGGTGTGGCTGGTGGACACAGGGGGTGTGGCTGGCGGACACAGGGGGTGTGGCTGGCGGACACAGGTGGTGTGGCTGGCGGACACAGGGGGTGTGGCTGGCGGGTGTGGCTGGCGGACACAGGGGGTGTGGCTGGCGGACACAGGTGGTGTGGCTGGCGGACACAGGGGTGTGGCTGGCGGACACAGGTGGTGTGGCTGGCGGACACAGGGGGTGTGGCTGGCGGACACAGGGGGTGTGGCTGGCGGACACAGGTGGTGTGGCTGGCGGACACAGGTGGTGTGGCTGGCGGACACAGGGGGTGTGGCTGGCGGACACAGGGGGTGTGGCTGGCGGGCACAGGGGGTGTGGCTGGCGGGCACAGGGGGTGTGGCTGGCGGACACAGGTGGTGTGGCTGGCGGACACAGGGGGTGTGGCTGGCGGACACAGGTGGTGTGGCTGGCGGACACAGGTGGTGTGGCTGGCGGACACAGGTGGTGTGGCTGGCGGACACAGGGGGTGTGGCTGGCGGACACAGGTGGTGTGGCTGGCGGGCACAGGGGGTGTGGCTGGCGGACACAGGTGGTGTGGCTGGCGGACACAGGTGGTGTGGCTGGCGGACACAGGTGGTGTGGCTGGCGGACACAGGGGGTGTGGCTGGCGGACACAGGGGGTGTGGCTGGCGGACACAGGTGGTGTGGCTGGCGGACACAGGTGGTGTGGCTGGCGGACACAGGGGGTGTGGCTGGCGGACACAGGGGTGTGGCTGGCGGGTGTGGCTGGCGGACACAGGGGGTGTGGCTGGCGGACACAGGTGGTGTGGCTGGCGGGCGCAGGTGGTGTGGCTGGCGGGCGCAGGTGGTGTGGCTGGCGGACACAGGGGGTGTGGCTGGCGGACACAGGTGGTGTGGCTGGCGGCGCAGGTGGTATGGCTGGCGGGCGCAGGTGGTGTGGCTGGCGGACACAGGGGGTGTGGCTGGCGGGCACAGGGGGTGTGGCTGGCGGACACAGGTGGTGTGGCTGGCGGGCACAGGGGGTGTGGCTGGCGGACACAGGGGGTGTGGCTGGCGGACACAGGTGGTGTGGCTGGCGGCACAGGGGTGTGGCTGGCGGACACAGGTGGTGTGGCTGGCGGACACAGGGGGTGTGGCTGGCGGACACAGGTGGTGTGGCTGGCGGACACAGGTGGTGTGGCTGGCGGGCACAGGGGTGTGGCTGGCGGACACAGGGGGTGTGGCTGGCGGACACAGGGGGTGTGGCTGGCGGACACAGGTGGTGTGGCTGGCGGGCGCAGGTGGTGTGGCTGGCGGGGCGGACACAGGGGGTGTGGCTGGCGGACACAGGTGGTGTGGCTGGCGGGCGCAGGTGGTGTGGCTGGCGGGCGCAGGTGGTGTGGCTGGCGGACACAGGTGGTGTGGCTGGCGGGCGCAGGTGGTGTGGCTGGCGGGCGCAGGTGGTGTGGCTGGCGGACACAGGTGGTGTGGCTGGCGGGCGCAGGTGGTGTGGCTGGCGGGCGCAGGTGGTGTGGCTGGCGGACACAGGTGGTGTGGCTGGCGGACACAGGGGGTGTGGCTGGCGGACACAGGGGGTGTGGCTGGCGGGTGTGGCTGGCGGACACAGGGGGTGTGGCTGGCGGACACAGGTGGTGTGGCTGGCGGGCGCAGGTGGTGTGGCTGGCGGGCGCAGGTGGTGTGGCTGGCGGACACAGGGGGTGTGGCTGGCGGACACAGGTGGTGTGGCTGGCGGGCGCAGGTGGTATGGCTGGCGGGCGCAGGTGGTGTGGCTGGCGGACACAGGGGGTGTGGCTGGCGGGCACAGGGGGTGTGGCTGGCGGGCACAGGGGGTGTGGCTGGCGGACACAGGTGGTGTGGCTGGCGGACACAGGGGGTGTGGCTGGCGGACACAGGGGGTGTGGCTGGCGGACACAGGTGGTGTGGCTGGCGGGCACAGGGGGTGTGGCTGGCGGACACAGGGGGTGTGGCTGGCGGACACAGGTGGTGTGGCTGGCGGACACAGGTGGTGTGGCTGGCGGGCACAGGGGGTGTGGCTGGCGGACACAGGGGGTGTGGCTGGCGGACACAGGGGGTGTGGCTGGCGGACACAGGTGGTGTGGCTGGCGGGCGCAGGTGGTGTGGCTGGCGGGGCGGACACAGGGGGTGTGGCTGGCGGACACAGGTGGTGTGGCTGGCGGGCGCAGGTGGTGTGGCTGGCGGGCGCAGGTGGTGTGGCTGGCGGACACAGGTGGTGTGGCTGGCGGGCGCAGGTGGTGTGGCTGGCGGGCGCAGGTGGTGTGGCTGGCGGACACAGGTGGTGTGGCTGGCGGACACAGGGGGTGTGGCTGGCGGACACAGGGGGTGTGGCTGGCGGGTGTGGCTGGCGGACACAGGGGGTGTGGCTGGCGGACACAGGTGGTGTGGCTGGCGGGCGCAGGTGGTGTGGCTGGCGGGCGCAGGTGGTGTGGCTGGCGGACACAGGGGGTGTGGCTGGCGGACACAGGTGGTGTGGCTGGCGGGCGCAGGTGGTATGGCTGGCGGGCGCAGGTGGTGTGGCTGGCGGACACAGGGGGTGTGGCTGGCGGGCACAGGGGGTGTGGCTGGCGGACACAGGTGGTGTGGCTGGCGGGCACAGGGGGTGTGGCTGGCGGACACAGGGGGTGTGGCTGGCGGACACAGGTGGTGTGGCTGGCGGGCACAGGGGGTGTGGCTGGCGGACACAGGTGGTGTGGCTGGCGGACACAGGGGGTGTGGCTGGCGGACACAGGTGGTGTGGCTGGCGGACACAGGTGGTGTGGCTGGCGGGCACAGGGGGTGTGGCTGGCGGACACAGGGGGTGTGGCTGGCGGACACAGGGGGTGTGGCTGGCGGACACAGGTGGTGTGGCTGGCGGGCGCAGGTGGTGTGGCTGGCGGGGCGGACACAGGGGGTGTGGCTGGCGGACACAGGTGGTGTGGCTGGCGGGCGCAGGTGGTGTGGCTGGCGGGCGCAGGTGGTGTGGCTGGCGGACACAGGTGGTGTGGCTGGCGGGCGCAGGTGGTGTGGCTGGCGGGCGCAGGTGGTGTGGCTGGCGGACACAGGTGGTGTGGCTGGCGGGCGCAGGTGGTGTGGCTGGCAGGCGCAGGTAGTGTGGCTGGCGGGCGCAGGTGGTGTGACTGGCGGGCGCAGGTGGTGTGGCTGGCGGGCGCAGGTGGTGTGGCTGGCGGGCGCAGGTGGTGTGGCTGGTGGACACAGGTGGTGTGGCTGGCCGCGGGAGGCCCACTTGGGTGTACCAGGTGAGTGTGGCCCATAGTGTCCCTCCTCTGACCTGAGGTTAATGGGAGTTGGGTCACGCTCTCCATTGTAGCTTTCTGTCACACGTGTGCCGTGCTTCACGACACACGTCAGCCGTGCTTCACGACACACGTCAGCCGTGCTTCACGACACACGTCAGCCGTGCTTCACGACACACGTCAGCCGTGCTTCACGACACACGTCAGCCGTGCTTCACGACACACGTCAGCCGTGCTTCACGACACACGTCAGCCGTGCTTCACGACACACGTCAGCCGTGCTTCACGACACACGTCAGCCGTGCTTCACGCCCCACGTGTGCCGGGCCTCACGCCCCACGTGTGCCGGGCCTCACGCCCCACGTGTGCCGGGCCTCACGCCCCACGTGTGCCGGGCCTCACGCCCCACGTGTGCCGGGCCTCACGCCCCACGTGTGCCGGGCCTCACGCCCCACGTCAGCTGTGCTTCCCATCCTGGATATTCTCCACCACTTTCCTGGTCAGGAAGTAGGCTGCCCAGTGAGGAAGAAGCACAAGTCATGACCAACTGAATTGGGTGCGTAGTTGTAACTGGGGCCCAGACGAGGCACTGTGTGGTGGGACAAACTTGTGAACCACGTTTGGAAATCTAAATTAGGACTCCTGGAGTCCGTCTTCGTCTAGAACAGAAGAGGGATATGATCACAACATAAAAGTTGCTGGGGAGGATGGAGACAGACCAAGTCAATAAGGACTGTCGTTACTGAGAGAGAATACTACAAGAAGACACAGGTTGGAAACACACATGAGCCGAAGGGAGGTAAGAAATCTTCAATCGCCAAATAATGGCACTACGGGCTCACCATAGCCCGTGCTACTTGGAACTATGTTCCAGGTAGCGAATCTTTAACAACAACAACAACAATCGCCAATCATCGCTTTGTTCGTAAATGTTCGTTTTGTACATTTATAGTTCGGTTAACTTACACAAATTTACGGTAAATTATTTACTGCAGACATAATAACACCATTAAATAACAGTAGTTATCAACTCTGTACTCAAGAATTGGATTGATTTTGAAGCTACATTTATCAATGTTTTAAAATCATTACAGTTGTCAAATTCAGAATAATAAACTATATCCGTAACCACTAGTACAAATAGTTAAAATAATGACTGAACTACACAGGAACGCTTAAATCAGCAGATACAGCTCCACTGCACAAGGGAGGTACCAAAGACCCTGGCAAAACACTATAGACCCGTTGCACTAACATCACACACAATAAAAGTTTTTGACAGAGTGATTAGGAATCAAATTTCCAGTTTTATGGAAAACGATGAACGTCACAATCCAGGTAAAAAGCGGATTAAGAGCGGGAAGATCCTGCCTCTATGCAACTACTTAATCACTACAACACAATCACATAAACGTTAGAAGAAAACAAAATGCATTTGTTGTATACGCAGGTTTTGCCAAGGCATTTCATAAGTGTGACCTTGGAGTGATAGCCCAGAAAATAAGATCACTAGGAATAACGGGTCAGGTGGGGCGTTGTGGTTTATTAATTTTCTGTCAAACAGAATGCAGAGTGACGGTCAATCAAATAAGATAAAGTCCAAGAGCAGTGAAAGGCTCTGTACCCTAGGGCACACTCCTTGCACCACTGCTTTCTCATTCTTATCTCTGATATAGACAAAAATACAGGTCACAGCTTCGTGTCATCCTTTGCGGATGATACAAAAATCAGGATGAAAATTGCCTCTGTGGAAGACACTGAAAAACTACAGGGAGATATAAATAAAGTATTCGATTGGGCAACTGAAAATAACATTATGTTTAACGGTGATAAGTTCCAGGTACTGAGGTATAGTTTAAACGAGGAACTTAAACTAAACGCATGGTAAAGGACACGATCAGACCTACTCATAGAAGGAAAGAAACATGTAAAAGATTTGGGAATTATGATGTCTGACGACCTGACATTTAGTGAACATAACCGAGCAAATATAGCGGCGGCCAGGACAATGATAGGATGGATTATGAGAACGTTCAAATCCAGAGACCCCACAGCAGTGGTAATAGTATTTAAGTCACTGGTGCTGTCCCGTCTTGACCACTGCTCGGTACTCGCTTTCCTTTCAGAGCGGGAGAGATCTTTGAATTGGAATACAGAGGACATATACGGCACACCTAGAAATTATAAAACACCTATATTGCTTTAGAAGCTCCGAAAGAGCTTCGAAAGCATCATCTTGAGTACATCTTGAGAGCTTCGAAACACCGTTTCGAAGCTCTCAAGATGTACTCTGTGGAAAGGAGGCGAGAGAGGGACCAAATAATATATAGATGGAAGATACTGGAAGGTCAGGTCCAAACTTTGCACAGTGGAATAACAATATATTGGAGCGAAATATACGGAAGAAATCGTAAAATAGAACCAGTGAGGAGTAGAAGTGCCACAGGCACACTCACAGAACACTATTGTCAGGGGTCCACAGCTGTTCAACACCCTCCCAGCAAGCATTATAAATATTGCCGGTGGAATTATTCAAGAACCAATTAGAGAAGTTCTTGCAAGAAGTACCGGACCAACCAGGCTGTAGTGGATATGTGGGCCAGGGGCCGCTCCAAGCAACAGCCTGGTGGACCAAGTTATCACGAGTCGAGCCTGGCCTCAGGCCGGGCTCGGGGAGTAGACGAATTCCCAGAACCCTCTCCAGGTGACCTACCCGTGACACCTCTTGGGTGGCTTAATCTTCATCAGTGTGAAGATTAGTATCAGTGATGTAGTATCAGTGATGAAGCACATCACAATGCTTGTACTCTTCAAGTCACTTGTGCTGTCCCGTCTTGAGTACTGTTCAGTACTCACTTCCCCCTTCAGAGCAGGAGAGATTGCTGAAATAGAGGGAATACAGAGAACATATACAGCACGTATAGACGCGATAAAGCACCTAAATTATTGGGATCGTCTCAAAGCTCTCCAAATGTACTCACTAGAAAGAAGACGAGAGAGATATCAAATAATATACACCTGGAAGATACTGGAGGGCCAGGTCCCAAATCTACACAGTAAAATAACAACGTACTGGAGTGAACGATATGGAAGAAAATGCAGAATAGAACCAGTGAAGAGCAGGGGTGCCATAGGCACAATCAGAGAACACTGTATAAACATCAGAGGTCCACGGTTGTTCAACGTCCTCCCAGCAAGCATAAGAAATATTGCCGGAACAACCGTGGACATCTTCAAGAGGAAACTAGATTTATTCCTCCAAGGAGTTCCGGACCAGCCGGGCTGTGGTGGGTATGTGGGCCTGCGGGCCGCTCCAAGCAACAGCCTAGTGGACCAAACTCTCACAAGTCAAGCCTGGCCTCGGGCCGGGCTTGGGGAGTAGAAGAACTCCCAGAACCCCATCAACCAGGTATCAACCAGGTATCAACCAGTGTGTCAGTCTCTAGGTAAGGTGTAGAACTGTCTATATCAAGCTTACATTTTGGCCAAGAGTCAGCAACATTTTGGCCAAGAGTCAGCAACATTTTGGCCAAGAATCAGCAACATTTTGGCCAAGAATCAGCAACATTTTGGCCAAGAATCAGCAACATTTTGGCCAAGAATCAGCAACATTTTGGCTAAGAGTCGGCAACATTTATTTTCATATTAAAAGGTGAAATATATTGGAAAAATAAAGTGTAGTTTACCATTAGAGCGGCGACAAATGTTCCTACACCTTTATATTACACAAACAGGTCGCTGACAATGCGGTTTAAAGGACAACTATAAATTCAACGAATTTATAAACAAAAATGTTCGTAATCTCAAAACAAAAAATCTATTTTCTCTCTCTCTCTCTTCCTTTCCCCAATCACTTGGGCTGGATGGTGGACCGACGGTCTCGCTTCATGCAGGTCGGCGTTCAATCCCCCGACCGTCCAAGTGTTTGGGCACCATTCCTTTCCCCTCATCCCATCCCAAAATCCTTATCCTGACCCCTTCCCAGTGCCATATAGTCGTAATGGCTTGGCGCTTTCCCCCCTGATAGTTCCCTTCTCTTCCCCCTTCTCAGTCAACATATTCTAGGCCTATCCCAGCTCAAAATCACTGCCAACACAGTTCATGCAACATAGATATGACTTCACTAACTCTCAAAATGGGTGTCGGTAAGCCATCTGTGTGACGGTAGTTGCTTCAAGGTTCCAATCGTCCAGCTGGGTGTCTCCCTGCTGCCTCTGCTGACCACTTGTTTAAATCTTGACTGTATAATTGTTGTACCATTATATACAGGGTGTCCCCAAAACTCTGGTCATACAGGCAAAATACAAAAGAAAACCACTACGATGTTGTTTTAATACAATTGATTATCAGTTACAATACAAGTTCAAAATGACATCCATTTACTTCAAAACATTTTCGACCGCGTTCAACCCAAGATATTTGAATATTTCTAATCGTGGAAGTGTTTGGCTGTATGGCTTGTGATTCTCTTATGTTACCCTTCAGCGTCTATATTGTTGTGGGAGTGTTGTTATACACAAGTGTTGTGAGGCGCCGCCATTGGCAGTAACCCAGAGGTGTGAGACCTGGAGACCCTGGTGGCCACAACTGCTCCACGTGTGTGAGACCTGGAGACCCTTGGTGGCCACAACTGCTTCACGTGTGTGAGACCTGGAGACCCTGGTGGCCACAACTGCTTCACGTGTGTGAGACCTGGAGACCCTTGGTGGCCACAACTGCTTCACGTGTGTGAGACCTGGAGACCCTGGTGGCCACAACTGCTTCACGTGTGTGAGACCTGGAGACCCTTGGTGGCCACAACTGCTTCACGTGTGTGAGACCTGGAGACCCTGGTGGCCACAACTGCTTCACGTGTGTGAGACCTGGAGACCCTTGGTGGCCACAACTGCTCCACGTGTGAGAGACCTGGGGACCCTTGGTGGCCACAACTGCTTCACGTGTGTGAGACCTGGAGACCCTTGGTGGCCACAACTGCTTCACGTGTGTGAGACCTGGAGACCCTGGTGGCCACAACTGCTTCACGTGTGTGAGACCTGGAGACCCTTGGTGGCCACAACTGCTTCACGTGTGTGAGACCTGGAGACCCTTGGTGGCCACAACTGCTTCACGTGTGTGAGACCTGGGGACCCTTGGTGGCCACAACTGCTCCACGTGTTCCAGTACAGTTCCCTCTAAATGTTTATGGTACAAATTCGCGACCCACCATTGCATAATGTAACTGAGCGCTGTTCTGCTGAAACCTCATCGCTGTTGTATGGCGTGATGGTATGTTTACCAGTTTAGGTGTAAGGAAGTTCTGCAACACATGCAGGTATGACTCAGTATCTGGGGAAAGATATAGGTCAGTCAGCGTATCTCTAAACACAGCAACCATAACTGTACTGGTTGGGGCGCGAGTGTCCTCTACTCGGTAAGGGTTAAGCCTTATGTTGTATGAGCCCAGTTGCCTGCCTGCTGACTTCACCGTGTGCGTACAACATTGTATTTTTTTTTTTACACATTGTACGCGCATGGGGTTCTGGGAGCCTCCCCCCCCCCCCCCCAAGCCCGGCCCGAGAGGCTTGACTTGAGAGTTTGGTCCACCAGGCTGTTGCTTGGAGCGGCCCGCAGGCCCACATATCCACTACAGCCCGGTGGCCACGTGTGAGAGATCCGGCATTGGTCCGGCACTTCTTGCCGAAAACTATCCAGTTTTTCTTGAATAATTCTACTTTTGTTCCTGCAATATTTCTTACACTTGCTGGGAGGATGTTGAACAACCGCCGACCTCTGATGTTTATACAGTGTTTTGATTGTGCCTATGGTACGAAAAGGCAATGTAAAGGATCTGGGTGTACTCATGTCGGAAGACCTTACCTTTAAAGAACACAATAAAGTAGCAGTCACAACTGCAAGAAAAATTACAGGTTGGATAACAAGAACTTTTCACACTAGAGATGCTATACCGATGATGATACTTTTCAAAACGCTTGTGCTCTCTAGAGTGGAGTACTGCTGCACAATGACAGCCCCTTTCACAGCTGGAGAAATTGCTGACCTGGAGAGCGTGCAGAGATCCTTCACTGCTAGAATCCACTCAATAAAACATCTAAATTACTGGGACCGACTAAAGAGCCTAAATCTGTACTCCCTTGAGCGCAGGCGGGAGATACATAATAATTTACACGTGGAAAATAATTGAGGGGCTGGTCCCAAACCTGCACACGGAAATAACATCACATGAGACTAGAAGACATGGCAGGATGTGCAGAATACCCCCGTTGAAAAGCAGAGGTGCAACAGGTACTCTGAGAGAGAACTCTTTCAACATCAGAGGCCCGAGACTGTTCAACACGCTTCCGCTACACATAAGGGGCATAACTGGCCGACCCCTCACAGTGTTCAAGAGAGAACTGGATAAGCACCTCCAAAGGATACCTGATCAACCAGGCTGTGACTCATACGTCAGGCTGCGAGCAGCCGCGTCTAACAGCCTGGTTGATCAGTCCAGCAACCAGGAGGCCTGGTCGACGACCGGGCCGCGGGGACGCTGAGCCCCGGAAGCACCTCAAGGTAACCTCAAGGTATGGCACCTCTGCGCTTCACTGGTTCTATTATGCATTTTCTTCAAAGTCGTTCACTCCAGTATATTGTTGTTATTTTACTGTGTAGATTAGTAAACTGTGTGTAGAGGACCTGGCCTTCCAGTATTTTCCACGTGTAAATTATTTGGTATCTCTCTCGTCTCCTTTCTAGTGAGTACATTTGGAGAGCTTTGAGACGATCCCAATAATTTAGGTGCTTTATCTCGCCTATGAGTGCCGTATATGTTCTCTGTATTCCCTCTATTTCAGCAATCTCTCCTGCTTTGAAGGGGAACGTGAGTACTGAGCAGTACTCGAGACGGGACAACACAAGTGACTTGAATAGTAAAACCATTGTGATGGGATCCATGAATTTGAAGGTTCTGGTAATCCATCCTATCATTTTTCTAGCTAACTCAATAGTTGCTTGGTTATGCTCCCTAAACGTTAAGTCGTGAGACATCATTATTCCCAAATCCTTGACATGTTGCTTTGGGCAGAACTACCCAAATCATCATGTATGGGCAGATCTAATTGTGTTTTGTATCCTGTATTTTGTTCAAGGTCCTCATTTTTACTGTACCTGAGTACCTGAAATTTATCAATGTTAAACATCATGTTATTTTCTGCTTCCCAGTCGAAAATTATTATTATCTGCTTGTAGTGTTTAAATATCTTCTACGGAACAAATTTTCATTTTTTTGATGTTTTATTTTTTATTTTTTGCCAACTGCAAAAGATGATACGATGATGTGACTTGTATTTTTGTCTATATCTGATATGAGAATAATCCTCCAAAGGATACCTGATACACTCTCAGGTATCCTTTGGAGGTATGTATCGAGTTCTCTCTCCAACACTGTGAGGGGTCGGCCAGTTATGCCCCTTATGTGTAGTGGAAGCGTGTTGAACAGTCTCGGGCCTCTGATATTGATAGAGTTCTCTCTGAGTACCTATTGCACCTCTGCTCTTCAACGGGGGTATTCTGCACATCCTGCCATGCCTCCTGGTCTCTTGTGGTGGTATTTCTGTGTGCAAATTTGGGACCAGCCCTTTTGTTATTTTCCACGTGTAAATTATAATGTATATCTCCCGCCTGCGCATTTTTAGGCATTTTAGTCGGTCCCAATAGTTTAGATGTTTTACTGAGCGGATTCTAGCAATAAAGGATCTCTGCACGCTCTCCAGGTCAGCAATTTCTTCAGCTTTGAAAGGGGCTGTCATTGTGCAGCAGTACTCCACTCTAAGAGAGCACTAGCGCCTTGAAAAGTATCATCATCGGTATAGCATCTCTAGTGTGAAAGGTTCTTGTTTTCCAACCTGTCATTTTTCTTGCAGTTGTGACGGCTACTTTATTGTGTTCTTTAAAGGTAAGGTCTTCCGACATGAGTACTCCCAAATCCTTTACATTGCCTGTATTTTCTATATCATTTGACTGCATTTTATATGTGGTCTCCATTTTTATATTTTGTTTTTTTCCCATAGCGCATGAGCCGGAACTAACCTTCATTATTTTTTTTTTTGGGGGGGGCCTGTGTTCTCTGTGTTGTCTACTCATAAAAATCTTAGTGTCATCTGCAAAGAATGATACAATACTATAGATTGTGTCCTCGTCTTTGTCCGATATGAGGATGATAAAAAGTACTGGAGCAAGCACAGTACCCTGGGGGACTGAGCTCTTCACGGTTGATGGTCCGGATTTTATTTTGTTGACTATTACACATTGGGTTCTGTTAGACAGGAAATTGTAGATCCATCTGCCTATTTTCCGGGATTCCTTTTGAACGCATTTTGTGTGCAATAACACCATGGTCATTTTTGTCGAAGACATTTGTAAAATCTGTGTATTATGTCAACATTTTGCTTGTTATTCATGGCATCTAAGGCCATGTTATAGTGGTCCAGCTGTTACGGGGCCCGAGGTAATGGCTCTTTTGTCCATTAGCCCACCTTTAATTAACTAATTCTAGAGTTCTCCCCCAGAGCTTCTGCTGCAACCTCTCTAGTTCAACACCTTATAACATCGGTATTTGATTACCTGGATACTACAAAAACAAGGCATTGTATCTGATCATTTTTTGTATTAATACATTGGGTACATCTGCATTTGTGCAGCTACCCTAGACTATATGAAGGGGGGAGTACAGTGTGTCAAATACGTGATGCTACAAAAATCCCCATCACACAGGATGGTTAGTCATAGAGGCATGTGATAAGTAGTCTGCACTGACAGACTCTGGTTTCGTTATGAGGATATCATCAACACAAGAGTGAATAAGGCAGCAGTGATACTAAAAGTCTCCATCTCGCAGGATGGTTAGTCATACAGGGCCATATGTTTAGTAGTCTGCACTGGCAAATTTTGGGTGCACTGAGGATATCTTCAAGAACACGAGAGTTAATAAAGTAGTTGCCAAGCTCCAGGTACCTCTTGCCAACGGGTCTGAAAGGTCTAATAACTGGGCATTCAGTGATGTAGTGTGGGAGATCGTGCCGCAACTCCTGCTCGCAGAGTTTGCACCTGGAGTTCACAGGATTGGGAGACCCGTCACCTGTAGCCACCTGCCACAGGTAACGCTACTGTGGAGAAATGCCCGACAGGCCACTGGAACATTATCTAACACAGTGCACAGTTACAAACCCATTAAGATTTCAACTTAGATTCAACAGAGCAGAAGTTGTTACACACATGGGAAAATCTTACTGAAGCTTACTAAATCTTACAAAATCTTACTAAATACGAGTCATAAATACTCAGACTCCACCCAAGTAAAACAGAAACAAGGAATACTTAGTGGGCCAGCCAGAGGCTTAGGGCCCGCGCAGGAATATCCCTGCCCCCCCCCCCCCAAAAAAAAAGGTAACCCAACCTGATCCTGGCAAGGACTGTGTCGCACAGTCTGGTGAACGTTTAGTGCTCAGTTTTGCGTGTTTTGTACTGATGAGCTACCAGTAACTCTAGAGAACTCTAATACTATTCACTACCACGAACGGAAAATAAAAATGAAAAGAAATGAAGGTATTAATAAGTAGGGTGAGGGCATAGGGCGAGGGAGTTAAGAGGGGTGGAAGGGGTGTAGGAGGATTATGGTCAGGGGGAAAGGGTAAGTTAGGGGAAGGAAGAGAATGGGATCAACGAGGAAAGAAGAAAATAGTATAGTAGAAAAGGTAGAAAGTAAGAGGTAGAGAGGTAGAAGAGTTAAAGAGCTGCCACCATCCATTCAAGTTCAGTACATACAAGACAAGGAATAAAACTTGTCTGTACTCTAAGCTGTTATCAAATGTTTTTGCATGTATCAACTGGAATCAATAAAATCTTAAAACCAGTACTCTCAGTGGGCTGTCTGTCTACTGTAGCCTCAACCGACAAACATCTAGGGAACAAAATTAAAGTCAGCTTTACCAACAAGCTAATAAAATATATATTAACATTAGATCTTCATTCATAGGAATATTATATGTTAAACAGGTAAATTTAAATGTCAACATGAATACATAAATGTGAGTCACCACACAAGACATGGAAGACACTACGACTATCTGACCCTGAAAATCACACAACACCTTAAGTTGGAACCAAACCAAATTTGTCACTTTAGAGTTCAACTCAACAAAGTCTTTGAGCCTAAGTTGGATAGAGAGGGAGGGGCTCGATTAACAGACAGTCCTCACCCAGCCTGACAGCCTTGACTGGGTGCGGGCTCGTCCTGCTCGACCTTCGATCATCTGTGTTTGATTGATTTATCCTGAATGTACAGTTTCCTGGGTATTTATGGGGAGGGGGGTACCAGGAGCTAAACACCACCTGCTAAGTAGATAGCTTCAGATTACCTACCTCACCTTAAACAATGGCTTGTTTGGTGGAAAGACACCACCAATGTAACCTGCAAGGCCAATTGACACGACCTGACCCCTGGTCAACTTGTGGTCATTAACTCCTATAGGTGTGACTTTTTAATTGCCAAGAGACAGTCTGGTGCTTCAAATATCATGTATGACTCTTGTTCTATGTGACATAAATTACAAATTACATAAAATTACAAAGTATTTTTTGGTACATATATATGTACCTTTATGGTGTAACACAGCACCTGTGATAGACAGGAGCGCCCTGTTCTGAACCCGTGTTGTCCAGGGTTATGGAGACACTGATTCCTCGTATTTTGTGATCTTGCTTCTTGGCACTTTTTTTTTAATTAATGATGTGTGATGTTAGTGCTATCGCCCTATCGTGTTTTTTTTCCTCTGCTTTTTTCCCTCCTTTATGAAATAGGGCTATCTCCGCTGTTTTTAATATTATCCAAAACCATTATCTGAGCTCCTTATCCAGAAAATGTTAAGAGCCTGCAATAGTGTTTTATTTTAATTTCATGGTGAAAGTGGAGTTCCAGAAATGAGGCTCTGGTGCAGTGCATAGAAATACTGTTTATGGCTACTTCAAAATTCAATGAGTTTAGGGTGTCATCTGATATATGATTTGATGTTGGTATCACATTCATGGAGAATTCGTTTGGGTTATAAATCTTCAATGTGTTAAGTAGCTCGCTGAAAACGGGATCGCTTCAGTATTTCGCTCATTTCTTTGTTGTCATGTGAAAATTCCATCTCCCTTGCGTAGGGGCCAAATAAGATGTAGTTCTTGTTCTAGATTTTGCACAGGAGAAAAAGTAAATATGAACGCATTTATAATTTTTGTCATACTGTATTGCTTGTACAGTATTAACATGCCTGGTACACAGGGCCAAGGATTTGTTTCTACGTGGCCTGCAGCATTAGAAAAATTACTAACGTTTTAAAGTTAATATTACTGTTAAAGATTAAATGGTGTAGTTCACAAATAAATTACAATGGCATGATAGATCAATGAGAAAATGTTCTCATTGATGTCATGCAATTCTGATTCTTTGTGATCTGACAGAAACAAAGAATCTGAAGGGTGATCCTTACCAGCGATCTGAAGGAGGGGGGCATAAGGTTGTAAAACATTACCGCAGGCCAGAGTGTAGGCGGGCCAATAGTAAAATCCTAATGGGGCACTGGTTCAGGCCTCCAAAACCTCTCGGTGAATTCAGTAACGTTCCGGGTTGATTAGCATTTGTCCTATCGTGGCTGAGTGGGTTAAAGCAAGTGTCTGGGAATCGCCAGAACGACGGTTGAAGTCACCTCATTGCCCCAAAATTATTTTCTCAAATAGTGTAATGTTTGTGATTGCTCTCCTCTCGTGGTTGTCACACACGTCGGTTATTTGACGAGTAATATATGCCCGTGTTCTGGAGGTAGTGTTGTCTGACAGTTCATATAATGTGTGTGACTGATGTTCCCTCGTGGCAGATGTCTGACCTGGGCGACGGGTGGGCAACAGCCAACATCGACCTACCGTCCATGAGCGCTGACCAGAAGGTCTGGTACCTGTGTGTTCGCGACAGTGACCAGGACCTGGCCTACCACCAGGGCAACGACCCTTGGATCACAATGTCCTCCTACAACCTCCTGCTGCCGCTCTGGATACAGGTATGGTCTCCCCCTGACTCATGTTATAACCACCCTGTAGGCATGTTAAGGCTTGCCTCAAGCTCATGCTACAAATCACAGATGAAATTCTGAATTAATCAGCCATTTTATCATAAATGCATAGTTCTTGCATAACCATTTGATTGTATACAATTAAACTCTTCTCTTGACAATGTACTTTTCAAATAACATTACTGTGTTAATGGCGGCGTGTTTTGTTGTGGCAGGCGGTGTTCCTGGTGGTGCTGCTGCTGTTCTCCGGCCTGTTTTCTGGCCTTAACCTGGGTCTGATGGCGCTGGACAAAACTGAGCTGAAGATAGTGTCGAACACGGGATCACCAGACGAGCGGCGGTATGCACGCGCCATAGAGCCAGTGCGGCGCCACGGCAACTTCCTGCTGTGCACACTGCTGCTGGGCAACGTCCTCGTCAACTCCTCCCTCACCATCCTCCTCGACAACCTGTCCTCGGGACTCATCGCCGTCATCGGCTCCACTATTGCCATCGTCGTCTTCGGCGAGATCATTCCACAAGGTCAGAGGCGCATTATTTTGTGTACAGTTTGACGCAGTATATTCCGAAACGTTGGTATATGTTCTAATGATGTATTTTATATGTGGCTGTACCGGTGCCCGAGTCTAAATATATGATCTTGTAAATCTTATAGCGAACTGGACTGTTGCCAGTTATCGTGTGTTTCTAGTGGTATAGAGGGAGGGAGGTTGTTATACTGAAATGGCAGTATATTATGCTCATTATGTTAGCGTTGTACCGTAGTCAACACTGACGCCGGTCCGGTTGTCTCTCCAACAGCCATATGTTCGCGTCACGGGCTGGCTATCGGGGCGAGGGTGGTGTGGCTGGTCAGGGTCCTGATGGTCATCACTGCTCCAGCAGCCTATCCTATCTCAAAGGTATTATTGGGCCTACCTTCTTGTTTACGTGTCCCTCTCACCTACTGTGTGTGTGTGTGTGTGTGTGTGTGTGTGTGTGTGTGTGTGTGTGGGCCTGTCACTCAGGGATCCAAACACCGACTGTGACAACCTCTGTATGCCTTTAGCAACTGACATATGTTGAACTCGACTGGTTAAATAGGCAGCAGTAACGGTATTTGTAGAGAGGGAGGCATGCTTCAGGCCTGTACATAAGCAGGTTAGGCATAAAATAGACGATATATATAGATATTGTGGTGGTGGTGCCTTTGGTATACTGAGGCTCGTCTGCTTGGTCGTGTTGTTAATACATTGTTGTCTCTGGACCAGATGTTGGACTGCGTCTTGGGTGAGGAGATCGGCAACACCTACGACAGAGAGCGCCTCAAGGAGCTTATCAGGTAAGTAGTGTAGCAGCGTTCCTGTACAGGACCTGGTGACCTCTTGCTTCACCTGTACAGGACCTGGTGACCTTGCTTCACCACCTGTACAGGACCTGGTGACCTCTTGCTTCACCACCTGTACAGGACCTGGTGACCTCTTGCTTCACCACCTGTACAGGACCTGGTGACCTCTTGCTTCACACCTGTACAGGACCGCAACCCTGGTCCAAAGACCTCGGGAGGAAATTATCAGGGGAAAGTGGCAAGCCATTATGACTTATAGCCCTTGGAAGGGATAAAGATTTGGGATGGGACGGGGAAAGGAATGGTACCCAACCACTTGGACGTCTGGGATTGAACGTTGTCGTTGTTTTAGATTTAGCTATTGAGAACAAAATGTCCATGTAGGACCGGCTATAGTGAAGTCGTAATTGAGTTCGGTTATACGCGATAACCTTGTTACTGTGATATTGGGTCAAAGTTTTAAATGGAGGTGGGGGGGGGGTTTCTCCTTTTCTCCCGTTTCTTTTTTGCTTCTGTTTTAGTATTGTTTTAAATAATAACACATTTATCTTGGTGGGGGATGTAGGTGCAGAATGTTCACTAGTGTGTCCCATTCTTCAACGGCTTTTAATAATCATTTTAGTCGCTGTGGAATTTGCATTTATGCAGCTGCTGTCGTTGGATTAATATGAGTTTGATGCGCAGGGCTTCAGTAGCTTCATATTCCAGTAAGTAGTGTAATAGTGGCGCTTCTGCATCTATTTCACAGATATGACTCTTTTAACTATTGGGTTTATTACCTCCCAGCAGCACTTGTAACCAAGTCTGAGTCTGTGTATGGCTACTGCAATGTCTCTGGATATTTTTGTCAGGCTTGAAAGAGAGTTCCCAGTGGCTTGTTCGTACCACATCACAGTGGATCTTCCTCCCGCTACAATGGCTCTGTGGCGACACAATATATAGTACCCTTAGTGTATTGTATCACTTATGTATAGTAGCACTTCCTACTGGTTGCACTTGGTAACTATAATAATTGAAAAAGGCCTTGAGGATATTAGTTACTGAAATTCTGGTAATTTAGATGATATGTAATAGGAATTGAAATAAGAAGTACCACGGATGATTACAACCGGAACCAATGGTAACTTTCCAAGAAATGCTACGTAGGGAACTTATTAATTAGATCACTGCCACCATCCTGCCTTGGCCATTAATTATATCAAGCAATGAGGCAAGAAACATTGCTTGATTTGGAGAGTCCTCTTTCTTTAGCTGTCAATAATTATGGGACGGTTGTTAGCAAGCTATATCCAGAGGATAAGAGGATCTGACAATTGACACAGATGGAAAGTTTAACATGAGTTTATTGAGAACAAATTACGAAATTCACCAACTATAAATCCCTACTTTGACACTGGCAATACTGGCAATTGTTACGTGATTCAGACATGGAAACGTATCAAAGATGACACACAATACCTTAAGACCATTCTCTGCCTCTCAGTCTGGTGGATTCACTGTCTCCTGAGGCTCGCCTGATGACCTGCATCCTCACACTGCCTCCGACACTCCAGCACTCTATATTTCTCCTAACTATCATACAGGGGTATATATACAACCGAATCAGGGGGGGGAGGGCGTTTTACACTGTTGTAGAAAAGTCTGGCGTGGTCCTGCTCCCAGCTGATTCAGCCTACACGGAAAAAGTGTTTTGTACACCTAAATAGTTCGTCAGCACATGAAGGCGTCAGCTTTCCCTGGTGTGCAAAAAGCACTCTAGATGTATCATTAAGTTGTTTGTCAAGACTATCAGGATTATTCATAAACAGGAACAAGCTGACTAGGGTGGAGCCAGAAATATTTCAATTAACTCTAGCTGAATCTGAGGTCATAGGCTGACTTTACTAGGACGTTCCCATGGTGAGTCATGGGTGTACTCTCTGGGCGTTACAACAACGCCTAGAGCGAAGATTTAGTCGATATGAATATCATGTAAATTATTCTCAATGGTATAATTTATGGCTTCCTTCAGGGCATATAATTTTGTTTGCAATGTTGAGCACCCACTATTCATGCTGCAGTAAGCTTCATGGTTGTTAGTGTAAACTGCTGTCCCAGCAGAACCTTTCTTTATCAACTGATCCATCTGTGACGATGTGAGTAGTTGTAGGTCTTGAGATGGTTTCCATTTGTTGTTCGTTGACTGCTTTGAGCCTCTGTGACATTGAACGCCATTCTGCATGAAGCGAGGCCGTCGCTCTACCGTCCAGCCCAAGTGATTGGTCCAAAGGGCTTGGGCTGGCTTTGTTCATCCGTCAGTAATTAAGTACCTGGGAGTGAGACAGCTGCTACGAGGGGCATCCTGTGTGTGTGTGTGTGTGGTGTGTGTGTGTGTGTGTGTGTGTGTGTGTGTGTGAGTGTGTGAGTGTGGAGTGTGTGAGTGTGTGAGTGTGTGAGTGTGTGAGTGTGTGAGTGTGTGAGTGTGTGAGTGTGTGTGTGTGTGTGTGTGTGTGTGTGTGTGTTTTTAGACAAATATATGTAGTAGATATAGCGGGAAAATAGGTCGGTTGTTGTTGTTGTTTAAGATTCGCTACTTGTAACAAAAAGTTCCAAGCAGCATGGGCTATGGTGAGCCCGTAGTGGACTTAAAAAAAAAATAGGTCGGGATATTAGACAGGCGACAATTAGAGAGGCGGGGTCCAAGAGCTAACAGCTGGAACCTGCAGGCTCAGATGGTAACTACATGACCCGGAATACGATAAACAGGTCAACAGTCCGGGACAGGAAGACTCACACAGGTGCTCCTTGGGTGAGTGTCTGCCACGTTGTGACAACCTGCAGTGTGCTCCTCGCCCGCCCCACACACCCGCGGTGCCTCCACCACCGTCACGACGGCGGCAGTGTGCTCCTCGCCCGCCTCACACACCCGCCCCGCCTCCACCACCGTCACGACGGCGGCAGTGTGCTCCTCGCCCGCCCCACACACCCGCCCCGCCTCCACCACCGTCACGACGGCGGCAGTGTGCTCCTCACCCGCCCCGCCTCCACCACCGTCACGACGGCGGCAGTGTGCTCCTCGCCCGCCCCGCCTCCACCACCGTCACGACGGCGGCAGTGTGCTCCTCGCCCGCCCCACACACCCGCCCCGCCTCCACCACCGTCACGACGGCGGCAGTGTGCTCCTCGCCCGCCCCACACACCCGCCCCGCCTCCACCACCGTCACGACGGCGGCAGTGTGCTCCTCGCCCGCCCCACACACCCGCCCCGCCTCCACCACCGTCACGACGGCGGCAGTGTGCTCCTCGCCCGCCCCACACACCCGCGCCGCCTTCACCACCGTCACGACGGCGGCAGTGTGCTCCTCGCCCGCCCCACACGCCCGCGCCGCCTCCACCACCGTCACGACGGCGGCAGCGGTGAAGACCCGCCGCCTTAACTAAAGTGAGAATTTGGGTGCGTGAAGTTCAATGATTGTCAGTCAACAAGGGACACGCTTGTCCTTCACCCACACACCGGTAACCATGTGTCTTAAGGTTCCCGCCTTCTCCACACACACATGTAAACATGTATTTTAAGTCATAAAAATGTATGCGCTGATCATGAGTGACATCATGGGCCTATACCGCAACGGTTTACGCTTAGTGCTCACATTTTCACGTGACACTTGGGCCCCCCTAATAATCAGGACTAAGAGAAGACGCCTTAAAACGTACTTGCATCAAGCTGTAAGTCCATTCCTGGTCACGACTCTCACTCTCGGCTCTTGTGTGATCTCAGACCCCACACCACTCATCAATTACATTAACTGTACAAGACTGTGTAGTATTTAGTTCTACGTCACACAGCTTGCTTTACCCCGTCTAGTTAACACTAGTTAATTGATGGCATTGGCAGCTGACCTTTGATGTGGCGCTGTCAGTGTCACTGATGGGGGGGGGGGCAGGCGCCAGCTGTATTGTAGCTCACTTGATCATGTGTACCGGGCGCCCGCTACACTGTAGGGTGTGTACCTGGCGCCCGGTACACTCCCTGCAGTGTACCGGGCGCCCGCTACACTGCAGGGAGTGTACCGGGCGCCCGCTACACTGCAGGGAGTGTACCGGGCGCCCGCTACACTGCAGGGAGTGTACCTGGCGCCCGCTACACTGCAGGGTGTGTACCTGGCGCCCGCTACACTGCAGGGAGTGTACCGGGCGCCCGCTACACTGCAGGGAGTGTACCGGGCGCCCGCTACACTGCAGGGTGTGTACCGGGCGCCCGCTACACTGTAGGGTGTGTACCTGGCGCCCGCTACACTGCAGGGAGTGTACCGGGCGCCCGCTACACTGTAGGGTGTGTACCTGGCGCCCGCTACACTGCAGGGAGTGTACCTGGCGCCCGCTACACTGCAGGGAGTGTACCGGGCGCCCGCTACACTGCAGGGAGTGTACCGGGCGCCCGCTACACTGTAGGGTGTGTACCTGGCGCCCGCTACACTGCAAGGAGTGTACCGGGCGCCCGCTACACTGCAGGGAGTGTACCGGGCGCCCGCTACACTGCAGGGAGTGTACTGGGCGCCCGCTACACTGCAGGGAGTGTACCGGGCGCCCGCTACACTGCAGGGAGTGTACTGGGCGCCCGCTACACTGCAGGGAGTGTACCGGGCGCCCGCTACACTGCAGGGTGTGTACCGGGCGCCCGCTACACTGCAGGGAGTGTACCGGGCGCCCGCTACACTGCAGGGAGTGTACCGGGCGCCCGCTACACTGCAGGGAGTGTACCGGGCGCCCGCTACACTGCAGGGAGTGTACCGGGCGCCCGCTACACTGCAGGGAGTGTACTGGGCGCCCGCTACACTGCAGGGAGTGTACCGGGCGCCCGCTACACTGCAGGGTGTGTACCGAGCGCCCGCTACACTGCAGGGAGTGTACCGGGCGCCCGCTTCACTGCAGGGAGTGTACCGGGCGCCCGCTACACTGCAGGGAGTGTACCGGGCGCCCGCTACACTGCAGGGTGTGTACCGGGCGCCCGCTACACTGCAGGGAGTGTACCGGGCGCCCGCTGCACTGCAGGGAGTGTACCGGGCGCCCGCTGCACTGCAGGGAGTGTACCGGGCGCCCGCTACACTGCAGGGAGTGTACCGGGCGCCCGCTACACTGCAGGGAGTGTACCGGGCGCCCGCTGCACTGCAGGGAGTGTACCGGGCCCCCGCTACACTGCAGGGTGTGTACCGGGCGCCCGCTACACTGCAGGGTGTGTACCGGGCGCCCGCTACACTGCAGGGTGTGTACCGGGCGCCCGCTACACTGCAGGGTGTGTACCGGGCGCCCGCTACACTGCAGGGAGTGTACCGGGCTCCCGCTGCACTGTATGGAGTGTACCGTGAGAGTTATGTCAGGAAGCTGGTGCTTGTATGTGTGTGTGTGTGTCTAGCTGTAGTGGGAGGTCACTAGTGCCTTGAGGGACGCAGCTTCTTGTTGGGCTCGGGTTTGACTTGGTTTGACTGTTACTCTTTGCATTATTTGACTGAAATTAATATCCCTGACCCTAATTTGCTACTCCTAGTGATCTCATGTACTCTATGGTCACACTTATCAGATGCGTTTGGAAAGTTTGTGCATACAACATCTGCATGTTGTTTGTCTTGTAATGCGTCCGTGATTGTCTTGGTGGTCGAGTAGCTGCAAAAGACAGGATTTTCCTGCCCTAAATCCACGTTGACTTTAGCCTAGTATGTGTGAGCACCTTTATGAAGTACAGTGTATGCACACCCTCGAGGACACTGTAACACTTCAACAGCAACACTCCCATGTTGACATCATGCCACACACTCATACTCCGGGGCCACACTCCCCCACCTCAATATTTATAAAGACAGACTAACAGCCAGTAGCACCAGCGCTTAGAAATATACGAAAAAAATGGAGAAGAAAACGTTAATGCGTGGAATATAGACGAAGCACTTACATCAGCAGACATAGCTCCCCTACACAAGGGAAGGAGCAAAGAATTGGCTAAAATTACAGACCGGTCGAACTATTCCTCCTGCATATGAAATTTAAAAAGAGTAATGAGGAGTGCAGCTGTCCAGTGTTTGGAGGACCTTGACTTCAAACACACACCC
>WNGS01001505.1:41010-56210 GCA_020271785.1 Procambarus virginalis
CACGTATTCCCACAAGCTCAGTTCAGCACTTTCTCCCATAACAGCACTCACTCATTCAACAACGTCAAGTGTGCACCCCCTTATCCAGTTAATTACCCCTAATTAACTCACTGAATCCTCAAGTGCTCACACGACTCAAAGAAACCAAGTAACCCTAAGGTTACATAGGTCACACTATAATGGCATGCAAAACATTATAAAATAGCACTGCCCACATACGTTGCTATGGCAACTCGATAATTACTATGCCCACACAGTGATACACACGGTTTTGCAACACTCAAGGTATACCAATCTTACTGTCCCTCCAATCTGCAAACGTTGCAAAAGATCGCCCGATCCCGGTGGCTTCAGCAAGACAATATACGTTAATATAAGACACCGTCGCTCTACGCGGACAGCTGGCACTAATTCTCCCATAATTAGGCAAATTAACAAATTGCTCGCTCCCATTAAGTGACTGAGAATTTCCCTGAATACTCAAAGGGTCCCTTTAAATCCTCAACACAGTTCCTAGGACAGTAATATCGTATACCTGATAACACTGCACAAACCTGCACATAATGATACCGTCAGCATGCCCCCATGCTAATGACATCATTAGGCAATCAGTCAGCGATCACATCTACTGACTCACCACACAACATCATACATGCAACATGCAAATGAAACATATGGAAATGGCCTCCTAAACAATGTAATTAATCAACAGGTGATATATACAGACCTCAGGATATTCACTAATAACCCTGCCCCACGGCCTGCTTAATTAACTCTAACCTGGCCTAATTACATAATGGTACCATGGCACTAACCAAGGCTGAACGATTATACAGAATCGCCAGACTGGATCATTTATATGATGATTTCTCTACACTGACTGGTCCCAAACTCTAGTCAGTCTACACACAACAATATATCTACAGATATACAATTATAACACTACGTGATTTACAGTGACAATTTCCCTCTCCAGGTGCTGCCCCACAGTCACCTGGGCATGCCACAGACGGGCGTCTCAGCTACTTCCCTAGCCTGGCCGGGCTAGGGGCCCACACAACTTTTCTACTATGATTTCCACTAATCTGAGACACTGATAAAGTACTCACGTTTCCTTCCACACATTTCCTCATTTCCCAGGTCCTTACCACCTGGCTGTCAACACTTAGCTTGCTCCTCGTGCGTCGACAAGATGTGGCCTTAGGCTGTCCTGGGAATGTGGCCAAGGGGGTGGCCAAAGGTGGTGGCCAACATGTGGCCACTGCGTGGCCTTCAGGAGGGTGGCCACGGGTGGCGCGTGACGTCACAGCACCCACCCCACCCCACCCGAGCAGCTCGCGCGCGGTGTAAGGTGGGTGGCCTGGGCCTGGCCCGGGCCGGGCCGGGCGCATGGGTGGGTGACTGGGCGGGGCGGGTGCCCGCGGGCGGTGGGCGGCCGCGGGCGGCCAGAGGGCGGCCTGGGTGGCCGCGTGCCATACACCCTTGGATGGGGAATCACTAACAACCCCATCATACCAGAGCATGACTCGCTCTTACACTGGGGTTACAGGAGTGACACTGGCCGGCGTCACCTCCCCATGGACGACGTCGGGCGCAATTCAAAGTCCAAGTCCCAGTTTCTCGCAATTTGGGCTTCGACACACCCAGGGTGGCTGGAGTGCCATGCAATATGAGTAAACAGAACGACAGGAGCGATAACGGTGGTGGGGGGTGGCAGGCCCGCCACCCCGCACCTAGACACTCTCACACCCTGGCTGCCCAATTCAAACTACTCTCTATGGCGGGCCGAGAGGCCCACATCCCCCTATTTCTCTCCCCCTACCTTGTCTTGACCAATCAGCAGGAAGCCGGCACGGTCCTCGTGCCGCTTCCAATACAGTCTACGCGCCAAAACTCGGCATAGGAGCAGGGGTGCCTAGACCAATCACCGGTGCCCCTCGCCTGTGGCGTGGCGTGACGTCACAAGGAGGGTGAGGCCTAACACAACGTCTCAACGTCTCCCTTGGTGGGGGGGAGGCAGCGTTCGCCCCACTGTCCCCCCTCCACCTCTAACGGTTTTTGTGTTACTACCATCTCTCTGTTTCACAGAACAGGAAAATTTTGCTGTAATTCTCTCTACAGAGCAATCACAGACCCTTAATTAGTTTTAACTGACAGCATTTAACATAAGCTTTCATATGACACCCACAAGTATATGTAAATTTGAAAGCTTCAGTTTCTAGAGTCCCTAGAGCGACTAGCCTATTCTAGAAACTAGGAAAACTAGCTGAGGAGATTCTACATCTCCTCACACCGTTGCACTAACCTCACACACAATAAAAGTTTTTGACAGTGTGATTAGGAATCAATTTCCAGTTTTATGGAAAACGATGAACGTCACAATCCAGGGTAAAAAGCGGATTACGAGCGGGAAGATCCTGCCTCTATGCAACTACTTAATCACTGCAACACAATCACATAAACGTTAGAAGAAAACAAATGCATTTGTTGTATACGCAGGTTTGCCAAGGCATTTCATAAGTGTGACCTTGGAGTGATAGCCCAGAAAATAAGATCACTAGGAATAACGGGTCAAGTGGGGCGTTGTGGTTTATTAATTTTCTGTCAAACAGAATGCAGAGTGACGGTCAATCAAATAAGATAAAGTCCAAGAGCAGTGAAAGCTCTGTACCCTAGGGCACACTCCTTGCACCACTGCTTTCTCATTCTTATCTCTGATATAGACAAAAATACAGGTCACAGCTTCGTGTCATCCTTTGCGGATGATACAAAAATCAGGATGAAAATTGCCTCTGTGGAAGACACTGAAAAACTACAGGGAGATATAAATAAAGTATTCGATGGGCAACTGAAAATAACATTATGTTTAACGGTGATAAGTTCCAGGTACTGAGGTATAGTTTAAACGAGGAACTTAAACTAAACGCATGGTAAAGGACACGATCAGACCTACTCATAGAAGGAAAGAAACATGTAAAAGATTTGGGAATTATGTCTGACAACCTGACATTTAGTGAACATAACCGAGCAAATATAGCGGCGGCCAGGAAAATGATAGGATGGATTATGAGAACGTTCAAATCCAGAGACCCCACAGCAGTGGTAATAGTATTTAAGTCATGGTGCTGTCCCGTCTTGACCACTGCTCGGTACTCGCTTTCCTTTCAGAGAGGGAGAGATCTTTGAATTGGAATACAGAGGACATATACGGCACCACTAGAAATTATAAAACACCTATATTGCTTTCGAGCTCCGAAAGAGCTTCGAAAGCATCATCTTGAGAGCTTCGAAACACCGTTTCGAAGCTCTCAAGATGTACTCTCTGGAAAGGAGGCGAGAGAGGGACCAAATAATATATAGATGGAAGATACTGGAAGGTCAGGTCCAAACTTTGCACAGTGGAATAACAATATATTGGAGCGAATATACGGAAGAAATCGTAAAATAGAACCAGTGAGGAGTAGAAGTGCCACAGGCACAATCATAGAACACTGTATTGTCAGGGGTCCACAGCTGTTCAACACCCTCCCAGCAAGCATTATAAATATTGCCGGTGGAATTATTCAAGAACCCAATTAGAGAAGTTCTTGCAAGAAGTACCGGACCAACCAGGCTGTAGTGGATATGTGGGCCAGGGGGCCGCTCCAGCAACAGCCTGGTGGACCAAGTTATCACGAGTCGAGCCTGGCCTCAGGCCGGCTCGGGGAGTAGACGAATTCCCAGAACCCTCTCCAGGTGACCTACCCGTGACACCTCTTGGGTGGCTTAATCTTCATCAGTGTGTCAGTCTCTAGGTAAGGTGTAGAACTGTCTATATCAAGCTTACATTTTGGCCAAGAGTCAGCAACATTTTGGCCAAGAGTCAGCAACATTTTGGCCAAGAATCCAACATTTTGGCCAAGAATCAGCAACATTTTGGCCAAGAATCAGCAAATTTGGCCAAGAATCAGCAACATTTTGGCCAAGAATCAGCAACATTTTGGCTAAGAGTCGGCAACATTTATTTTCATATTAAAAGGTGAAATATATTGGAAAAATAAGTGTAGTTTACCATTAGAGCGGCGACAAATGTTCCTACACCTTTATATTACACAAACAGGTCGCTGACAATGCGGTTTAAAGGACAACTATAAATTCAACGAATTTATAAACAAAAATGTTCGTAATCTCAAAACAAAAATCTATTTTCTCTCTCTCTCTCTTCCTTTCCCCAATCACTTGGGCTGGATGGTGGACCGACGGTCTCGCTTCATGCAGGTCGGCGTTCAATCCCCGACCGTCCAAGTGGTTGGGCACCATTCCTTTCCCCCCGTCCCATCCCAAAATCCTTATCCTGACCCCTTCCCAGTGCCATATAGTCGTAATGGCTTGGCGCTTTCCCCCCTGATAGTTCCCTTCTCTTCCCCCTTCTCAGTCAACATATTCTAGGCCTATCCCAGCTCAAAATCACTGCCAACACAGTTCATGCAACATAGATATGACTTCACTAACTCTCAAAATGGGTGTCGGTAAGCCATCTGTGTGACGGTAGTTGCTTCAAGGTTCCAATCGTCCAGCTGGGTGTCTCCCTGCTGCCTCTGCTGACCACTTGTTTAAATCTTGACTGTATAATTGTTGTACCATTATATACAGGGTGTCCCCAAAACTCTGGTCCCACAGGCAAAATACAAAAGAAAACCACTACGATGTTGTTTTAATACAATTGATTATCAGTTACGATGTTGTTTTAATACAATTGATTATATGTCACAAGTTCAAAATGACATCCATTTACTTCAAAACATTTTCGACCGCGTTCAACCCAAGATATTTGAATATTTCTAATCGTGGAAGTGTTTGGCTGTATGGCTTGTGATTCTCTTATGTTACCCTTCAGCGTCTATATTGTTGTGGGAGTGTTGTTATACACAAGTGTTGTGAGGCGCCGCCATTGGCAGTAACCCAGAGGTGTGAGACCTGGAGACCCTGGTGGCCACAACTGCTCCACGTGTGTGAGACCTGGAGACCCTTGGTGGCCACAACTGCTCCACGTGTGTGAGACCTGGAGACCCTTGGTGGCCACAACTGCTCCACGTGTGTGAGACCTGGAGACCTTGGTGGCCACAACTGCTCCACGTGTGAGAGACCTGGAGACCCTTGGTGGCCACAACTGCTCCACGTGTGAGAGACCTGGAGACCCTTGGTGGCCACAACTGCTCCACGTGTGAGAGACCTGGAGACCCTTGGTGGCCACAACTGCTCCACGTGTGTGAGACCTGGAGACCCTTGGTGGCCACAACTGCTCCACGTGTGTGAGACCTGGAGACCCTTGGTGGCCACAACTGCTCCACGTGTGTGAGACCTGGAGACCCTTGGTGGCCACAACTGCTCCACGTGTGTGAGACCTGGAGACCCTTGGTGGCCACAACTGCTCCACGTGTGTGAGACCTGGAGACCCTTGGTGGCCACAACTGCTCCACATGAGAGACCTGGAGACCCTTGGTGGCCACAACTGCTCCACGTGTGAGAGACCTGGAGACCCTGGTGGCCACAACTGCTTCACGTGTGTGAGACCTGGAGACCCTGGTGGCCACAATTGCTCCACGTGTTCCAGTACAGTTCTCTCTAAATGTTTATGGTACAAATTCGCGACCCACCATTGCATATTGTAACTGAGCGCTGTTCTGCTGAAACCTCATCGCTGCTGTATGGCGTGATGGTATGTTTACCAGTTTAGGTGTAAGGAAGTTCTGCAACACATGCAGGTATGACTCGGTATCTGGGGAAAGATTATAGATTAGTCAGCGTATCTCTAAACACAGCAGCCATAACTGTACTGCTTGGGGCGCGAGTGTCCTCTACTCAGTAAGGGTTAATATGAGCCCAGTTGCGTGCCTGCTGACTGCTGACTTCACCGTGTGCGTACAACATTGTACCCGCATGGGGTTCTGGGAGCTCCCCCCAATCCCGGCCCGAGAGGCTTGACTTGAGAGTTTGGTCCACCAGGCTGTTGCTTGGAGCGGCCCGCAGGCTCACATATCCACTACAGCCCGGTGGCCACGTGTGAGAGATCCGGCATTGGTCCGGCACTTCTTGCCGAAAACTATCCAGTTTTTCTTGAATATTTCCACTTTTGTTCCTGCAATATTTCTTACACTTGCTGGGAGGATGTTGAACAACCGCCGACCTCTGATGTTTATACAGTGTTCTGATTGTGCCTATGGCACCTCTGCTCTTCACTGGTTCTATTCTACATTTTCTTCAAAGTCGTTCACTCCAGTATGTTGTTGTTATTTTACTGTGTAGATTAGTAAACTGTGTGTAGAGGACCTGGCCTTCCAGTATTTTCCACGTGTATATTATTTGGTATCTCTCTCGTCTCCTTTCTAGTGAGTACATTTGGAGAGCTTTGAGACGATCCCAATAATTTAGGTGCTTTATCTCGCCTATGCGTGCCGTATATGTTCTCTGTATTCCCTCTATTTCAGCAATCTCTCCTGCTCTAAAGGGGGAAGTCAGTACTGAGCAGTACTCAAGACGGGACAGTACAAGTGATTTGAATAGTACAACCATTGTGATGGGATCCCTGGATTTGAAGGTTCTGGTAATCCATCCTATCATTTTTCTAGCTAACTCAATAGTTGCTTGGTTATGCTCCCTAAACGTTAAGTCGTCAGACATCATTATTCCCAAATCCTTGACATGTTGCTTTGGGCAGAACTGCCCAAATCATCATGTATGGGCAGATTTGATTGTGTTTTGTATCCTGTACTTTGTTTAAGGTTCTCATTTTTACTGTACCTGAGTGCCTGAAATTTATCAATGTTAAACATCATGTTATTTTCTGCTTCCCAGTCGAAAATTATTATTATCTGCTTGTAGTGTTTAAATATCTTCTACGGAACAAATTTTCATGCTGATTTTTGTCAACTGCAAAAGATGATACGATGATGTGACTTGTATTTTTGTCTATATCTGATATGAGAATAAGGAAAAGCAGTGGTGCAAGGACTGTACCCTGAGGTACAGAGCTTTTAACTGTGCTTGTGCTCTCTCTTATTTTATTGGCTGTTACTATCCTCCAAAGGATACCTGATACTCTCTTAGGTATCCTTTGGAGGTGTGTATCGAGTTCTCTCTCGAACACTGAGGGGTCGGCCAGTTATGCCCCTTATGTGTAGTGGAAGTGTGTTGAACAGTCTCGGGCCTCTGATGTTGATAGAGTTCTCTCTCAGAGTACCTGTTGTACCTCTGCTCTTCAACGGGGGTATTCTGCACATCCTGCCATGCCTCCTTGTCTCTTGTGGTGGTATTTCTGTGTGCAAATTTGGGAACAACCCTTCTGTTATTTTCCACGTGTAAATTACAATGTATATCTCCCGCCTGCGCATTTTTAGGCATTTTAGTCGGTCCCAATAGTTTAGATGTTTTACTGTGTGGATTCTAGCAGTAAAGGATCTCTGCACGCTCTCCAGGTCAGCAATTTCTCCAGCTTTGAAAGGGGCTGTCATTGTGCAGCAGTACTCCACTCTAGAGAGCACAAGCGTCTTGAAAAGTATCATCATCGGTATAGCATCTCTAGTGTGAAAGGTTCTTGTTATCCAACCTGTCATTTTTCTTGCAGTTGTGACGGCTACTTTATTGTTCTTTAAAGGTAAGGTCTTTCGACATGAGTACACCCAGATCCTTTACATTGCCTGTATTTTCTATATCATTTGACTGCATTTTATATGTGGTCTCCATTTTTATATTTTGTTTTTTTCCCATAGCGCAGGAGCCGGAACTAACCTTCATTAATTTTTTTTTTTGGGGGGGTGCTCATTGAAAGACCTGATTTATCTTTGATTTGAGGTTTGCTGTGTTCTCTATGCTGTCTACTCATATAAATCCTAGTGTCATCTGCAAAGGATGATACAGTACTATAGGTCCTTGTCTATGTCCGATATGAGGATGATAAAAAGTACTGGGGCAAGCACAGTACCCTGGGGGACTGAGCTCTTTACGGTTGATGGACCGGATTTTATTTTGTTGACTATTACACATTGGGTTCTGTTAGATAGGAAATTGTAGATCCATTGATTTGATTGATTGTTGCCGCCGAAGGCGGCTAGTTTATTGTGCACCCCATACTCATCCTGTGAGCGGTAGCGCAAAAGCATTACAGAGGGCACAAAAGGTCTTTATCAGACCTCATCTTAGATTATTACATTAACAATTACATCTATCCTTCACACCTTATAGTTACAATGTCAGCTAGTTACAGAGTGCTATTTCAAGAGCTACATATTTACAGTAAGTCATCATACATTAATGGTAGGTCTTATCGCTAATACATAATAGTTTGACCAATGGGGACATTACAGAGTCATAGGGGAGCTTCTGTTTATTGTTAGTCCTCACATACACTACTTGTTTCTGAATCTCATATGTCGTTTATCTACTGGAAGCGAAATGCGGATACAGTGCAAGGATTTCAGGTAATTTATCCATGGTAATAAGATAGGTTGCCATATCATACAGAGTGAGCTTAGATTTATCTCTAAATGGCTCAATTTTACTACAATCCAAGATATAGTGTTCGAGTGTGTGTCCCTGTCTTTGTCCACACACTTTACACTTTACTTCATCTAGATCCCTATACAAGCCGAACTGCCAGAGATACTTGTAGCCAAGTCTTATACGAGCTGTGACAACATCTGTTAGTCTACTGACTTTGTTACTTGCCCCATACACATGTTTTACTTCACACATTTCATTGTGATGAACAATGAACCTGCTAATTCCAGTTTGCACAGTTCTACTTTCTTCAAATTCATCCAGGAGTTCTCGTGTAATGACATTTTTAAGGGACCTATTTGATAATTCAAGATTCCGTTCAATACTGTCTTTATTTACTGCAGCCTTAGCAAGGGCGTCAACTTTGTCATGTTCCTGCATGTCAATGTGAGAAGGAATCCACAACATTTTTATATTTACCCTCTTGCTAAGTATTCTTATATATCTACGTCTAGCTTCCAAGACAAGCACGTTATTACTTGATTGCAAACTGCTTATTGCTCGTAGTGAGGAAAGGGAGTCAGAAATAATTAAGCTGTCTACTTCAGTGTTGTCAATAATTTCGAGTGCTACCAGTATCGCTACCAACTCGGCTTGCATAGTGGACGCCCAGTTACTAATTCGGATATTCCTTTCAATTGTTCTGCCATCGGGCTGATGAGCAATAACAGCACTTCCTGCCCTTCCTGTAGCTGTATTGAGTGATCCGTCAGTGTATATGGTCTGTGCAATGTTGTTTTCAGCTTGTATATTGTGAATGTGTTCTATGGTGCTTAATTTAGCAGCAAGCTGAGCATGAGGGTTGTTTGTGATTAGTTTCTTCTGCCTGTTTTTCTGGGATTCCTTTTGAACGCATTTTGTGTGCAATAACACCATGGTTACTTTTGTCGAAGTCATTTGTGAAATCTGTGTATTATGTCAACATTTTGCTTGTCATTCATGGCATCTAAGGCCATGTTATAGTGGTCCAGCTGTTACGGGGCCCGAGGTAATGGCTCTTTTGTCTATTATCCCACGCTTAGTTAACTAATTCTAGAGTTCTCCCCCAGAGCTTCTGCTGCAACCTCTCTAGTTCAACACCTTGTAACAACGGTATTTGATTACCTAGATACTACAAAAAACAAGGCATTGTATCTGATCATTTTTTGTATTAATACATTGGGTACATCTGCATTTGTGCAGCTGCCCTAGACTATATGAAGGGGGGAGTACAGTGTGTCAAATACGTGATGCTACAAAAATCCCCATCACACAGGATGGTTAGTCATAGAGGCATGTGATAAGTAGTCTGCACTGACAGACTCTGGGTTCGTTATGAGGATATCATCAACACAAGAGTGAATAAGGTAGCAGTGATAATAAAAGTCCCCATCTCGCAGGATGGTAAGTCATACAGGGCCATATGTTTAGTAGCCTGCACTGGCAAACTTTGGGTGCACTGTGAGGATATTTTCAAGAACACGAGAGTTAATAAAGTAGTTGCCAAGCTCCAGGTACCTCATGCCAACGGGTCTGAAAGGTCTAATAACTGGGCATTCGGTGATGTAGTGCGGGAGATCGTGCCGCAACTCCTGCTCGCAGAGTTTGCACCTGGAGTGCTCAGGATTGGGAGATCCGTCACCTGTAGCCACCTGCCACAGGTAACGGTAACGCTACTGTGGAGAAATGCCCGACAAGCCACTGGAACATTATTTAACACAGTGCACAGTTACAAACCCATTAAGATTTCAACTTAGATTCAACAGAGCAGAAGTTGTTACACACATGGGAAAATCTTACTGAAGCTTACTAAATCTTACAAAATCTTACTAAATACGAGTCATAAATACTCAAACTCCGCCCAAGTTAAACAGAAACAAGCAATACTTAGTGGGCCAGCCAGAGGCTCAGGGCCCGCGCAGGAATATCCCCCCCCCCAAAAAAAAAATAAAGGTAACCCAACCTGATCCTGGCAAGGACTGTGTCGCACAGTCTGCTGAACGTTTAGTGCTCAGTTTTGCGTGTTTTGTACTGATGAGCTACCAGTAACTCTAGAGAACTCTAATACTATTCACTACCACGAACGGAAAATAAAAATGAAAAGAAATGAAGGTATTAATAAGTAGGGTGAGGGCATAGGGCGAGGGAGTTAAGAGGGGTGGAAGGGGTGTGGGAGGATTATGGTCAGGGGAAAAGGGTAAGTTAGGGGAAGGAAGAGAATGGGATCAACGAGGAAAGAAGAAAATAGTATAGTAGAAAAGGTAGAAAGTAGAGGTAGAGAGGTAGAAGAGTTAAAGAGCTGCCACCATCCATTCAAGTTTAGTACATACAAGACAAGGAATAAAACTTGTCTGTACTCTAAGCTGTTATCAAATGTTTTTGCATGTATCAACTGGAATCAATAAAATCTTAAAACCAGTACTCTCAGTGGGCTGTCTGTCTACTGTAGCCTCAACCGACAAACATCTAGGGAACAAAATTAAAGTCAGCTTTACCAACAAGCTAATAAAATATATATTTAACATTAGATCTTCATTCATAGGAATATTATATGTTAAACAGGTAAATTTAAATGTCGACATGAATACATAAATGTGAGTCACCCACACAGACATGGAAGACACTACGACTATCTGACCCTGAAAATCACACAACACCTTAAGTTGGAACCAAACCAAATTTGTCACTTTAGAGTTCAACTCAACAAAGTCTTTGAGCCTAAGTTGGATAGAGAGGGAGGGGCTCGATTAACAGACAGTCCCCACCCAGCCTGACAGCCTTGACTGGGTGCGGGCTCGTCCTGCTCGACCTTCGATCATCTGTGTTTGATTGATTTATCCTGAATGTACAGTTTCCTGGGTATTTATGGGGAGGGGGGTACCAGGAGCTAAACCCACCTACTAAGTAGATAGCTTCAGATTACCTACCTCACCTTAAACAATGGCTTGTTTGGTGGAAAGACACCACCAATGTAACCTGCAAGGCCAATTGACACGACCTGACCCCCTGGTCAACTTGTGGTCATTACTCCTATAGGTGTGACTTTTTAATTGCCAAGAGACAGTCTGGTGCTTCAAATATCATGTATGACTCTTGTTCTATGTGACATAAATTACAAATTACATAAAATTACAAAGTATTTTTTGGTACATATATATGTACCTTTATGGTGTAACACAGCACCTGTGATAGACAGGAGCGCCCTGTTCTGAACCCGTGTTGTCCAGGGTTATGGAGACACTGATTCCTCGTATTTTGTGATCTTGCTTCTTGGCACTTTTTTTTTAATTAATGATGTGTGATGTTAGTGCTATCGCCCTATCGTGTTTTTTTTTCCTCTGCTTTTTTCCCTCCTTTATGAAATAGGGCTATCTCCGCTGTTTTTTAATATTATCCAAAACCATTATCTGAGCTCCTTATCCAGAAAATGTTAAGAGCCTGCAATAGTGTTTTTATTTTAATTTCATGGTGAAAGTGGAGTTCCAGAAATGAGGCTCTGGTGCAGTGCATAGAAATACTGTTTATGGCTACTTCAAAATTCAATGAGTTTAGGGTGTCATCTGATATATGATTTGATGTTGGTATCACATTCATGGAGAATTCGTTTGGGTTATAAATCTTCAATGTGTTAAGTAGCTCGCTGAAAACGGGATCGCTTCAGTATTTCGCTCATTTCTTTGTTGTCATGTGAAAATTCCATCTCCCTTGCGTAGGGGCCAAATAAGATGTAGTTCTTGTTCTAGATTTTGCACAGGAGAAAAAGTAAATATGAACGCATTTATAATTTTTGTCATACTGTATTGCTTGTACAGTATTAACATGCCTGGTACACAGGGCCAAGGATTTGTTTCTACGTGGCCTGCAGCGTTAGAAAAATTACTAACGTTTTAAAGTTAATATTACTTGTTAAAGATTAAATGGTGTAGTTCACAAATAAATTACAATGGCATGATAGATCAATGAGAAAATGTTCTCATTGATGTCATGCAATTCTGATTTCTTTGTGATCTGACAGATCACAAAGAATCTGAAGGGTGATCCTTACCAGCGATCTGAAGGAGGGGGGCATAAGGTTGTAAACACATTACCCGCAGGCCAGAGTGTAGGCGGGCCAATAGTAAAATCCTAATGGGGCACTGGTTCAGGCCTCCAAAACCTCTCGGTGAATTCAGTAACGTTCCGGGTTGATTAGCATTTGTCCTATCGTGGCTGAGTGGGTTAAAGCAAGTGTCTGGGAATCGCCAGAACGACGGTTGAAGTCACCTCATTGCCCCAAAATTATTTTCTCAAATAGTGTAATGTTTGTGATTGCTCTCCTCTCGTGGTTGTCACACACGTCGGTTATTTGACGAGTAATATATGCCCGTGTTCTGGAGGTAGTGTTGTCTGACAGTTCATATAATGTGTGTGACTGATGTTCCCTCGTGGCAGATGTCTGACCTGGGCGACGGGTGGGCAACAGCCAACATCGACCTACCGTCCATGAGCGCTGACCAGAAGGTCTGGTACCTGTGTGTTCGCGACAGTGACCAGGACCTGGCCTACCACCAGGGCAACGACCCTTGGATCACAATGTCCTCCTACAACCTCCTGCTGCCGCTCTGGATACAGGTATGGTCTCCCCCTGACTCATGTTATAACCACCCTGTAGGCATGTTAAGGCTTGCCTCAAGCTCATGCTACAAATCACAGATGAAATTCTGAATTAATCAGCCATTTTATCATAAATGCATAGTTCTTGCATAACCAATTTGATTGTATACAATTAAACTCTTCTCTTGACAATGTACTTTTCAAATAACATTACTGTGTTAATGGCGGCGTGTTTTGTTGTGGCAGGCGGTGTTCCTGGTGGTGCTGCTGCTGTTCTCCGGCCTGTTTTCTGGCCTTAACCTGGGTCTGATGGCGCTGGACAAAACTGAGCTGAAGATCGTGTCGAACACGGGATCACCAGACGAGCGGCGGTATGCACGCGCCATAGAGCCAGTGCGGCGCCACGGCAACTTCCTGCTGTGCACACTGCTGCTGGGCAACGTCCTCGTCAACTCCTCCCTCACCATCCTCCTCGACAACCTGTCCTCGGGACTCATCGCCGTCATCGGCTCCACTATTGCCATCGTCGTCTTCGGCGAGATCATTCCACAAGGTCAGAGGCGCATTATTTTGTGTACAGTTTGACGCAGTATATTCCGAAACGTTGGTATATGTTCTAATGATGTATTTTATATGTGGCTGTACCGTGCCCGAGTCTAAATATATGATCTTGTAAATCTTATAGCGAACTGGACTGTTGCCAGTTATCGTGTGTTTCTAGTGGTATAGAGGGAGGGAGGTTGTTATACTGAAATGGCAGTATATTATGCTCATTATGTTAGCGTTGTACCGTAGTCAACACTGACGCCGGTCCGGTTGTCTCTCCAACAGCCATATGTTCGCGTCACGGGCTGGCTATCGGGGCGAGGGTGGTGTGGCTGGTCAGGGTCCTGATGGTCATCACTGCTCCAGCAGCCTATCCTATCTCAAAGGTATTTATTGGGCCTACCTTCTTGTTTACGTGTCCCTCTCACCTACTGTGTGTGTGTGGTGTGTGTGTGTGTGTGTGTGTGTGTGTGTGGGCCTGTCACTCAGGGATCCAAACACCGACTGTGACAACCTCTGTATGCCTTTAGCAACTGACATATGTTGAACTCGACTGGTTAAATAGGCAGCAGTAACGGTATTTGTAGAGAGGGAGGCATGCTTCAGGCCTGTACATAAGCAGGTTAGGCATAAAATAGACGATATATATAGATATTGTGGTGGTGGTGCCTTTGGTATACTGAGGCTCGTCTGCTTGGTCGTGTTGTTAATACATTGTTGTCTCTGGACCAGATGTTGGACTGCGTCTTGGGTGAGGAGATCGGCAACACTACGACAGAGAGCGCCTCAAGGAGCTTATCAGGTAAGTAGTGTAGCAGCGTTCCTGTACAGGACCTGGTGACCTCTTGCTTCACCTGTACAGACCTGGTGACCTTGCTTCACCCCTGTACAGGACCTGGTGACCTCTTGCTTCACCACCTGTACAGGACCTGGTGACCTCTTGCTTCACCACCTGTACAGGACCTGGTGACCTCTTGCTACCCCTGTACAGGACCGCAACCCTGGTCCAAAGACCTCGGGAGGAAATTATCAGGGGAAAGTGGCAAGCCATTATGACTATATAGCCCTTGGAAGGGATAAAGATTTGGGATGGGACGGGGAAAGGAATGGTACCCAACCACTTGACGGTCTGGGATTGAACGTTGTCGTTGTTTTAGATTTAGCTATTGAGAAAAAATGTCCATGTAGGACCGGCTATAGTGAAGTCGTAATTGAGTTCGGTATACGCGATAACCTTGTTACTGTGAATTTGGGTCAAAGTTTTAAATGGAGGTGGGGGGGGGGTTTCTCCTTTTCTCCCGTTTCTTTTTTGCTTCTGTTTTAGTATTGTTTTTAATTAATAACATTATCTTGGTGGGGGATGTAGGTGCAGAATGTTCACTAGTGTGTCCCATTCTTCAACGGCTTTTAATAATCATTTTAGTCGCTGTGGAATTGCATTTAATGCAGCTGCTGTCGTTGGATTAATATTGAGTTTGATGCGCAGGGCTTCAGTAGCGTTCATATTCCAGTAAGTAGTGTAATAGTGGCGCTTCTGCATCTATTTC
>WNGS01001505.1:57244-70891 GCA_020271785.1 Procambarus virginalis
CATAGCTACACTTGAAATTGTGTATGGAGTCAGCCTCCACCACATCACTCCCTAATGTATTCCATTTGTCAACACTCTGACACTAAAAAAGTTCTTTCTAATATCTCTGTGGCTCATTTGGGCACTCGGTTTCCACCTGTGTCCCCTAGTGCGTGTGCCCCTTGTGTTAAATAGACTGTCTTTATCTACCCTACTATCATTCCCTGTAGAATCTTGAATGTGGTGATTATGTCCCCCCTAACCATCTTATGTCTTCCAGCGAAGTGAGGTTTAATTCCCGTAGTCTCTCCTCGTAGCTCAGTACCTCTCAACTCGGATACTAGTCTGGTTGGCAAACCTTTGAACCTTTTCCAGTTTAGTCTTATCCTTGACTAGATATGGACTCTATGCTGGGGCTGCATACTCCAGGATTGGCCTAACATATGTGGTATACAAAGTTTCTGAATGCTTCCTTACACAGTTTCTGAATGCCGTTCTTATGTAGGCCAACAAGGCATATGCCGCTGATGTTATCCTCTTGATATGGGCTGCAGGAGACATGTTCTGGTGTGATATCAACCCCCAAGTCTTTTTTCTTTCTCTGACTCGAAGTATTTCATCTCATCTCCAGATGGTACCCAAGTGTGTGTGGTGTGTGTGTGTGTGGTGTGTGTGTGTGTGTGGTGTGTGTGTGTGGTGTGTGTGTAATGCGTTATAATCAGAAAGAAAATAAGGAGATTGAAGAAGTTGAAAAGCCTGACTTCAGGAGAGGATATTATGGGACCTTTGAATTTTTTTAATGAGTATAATTGGACTAGACTTGTTGCCAGAACTTGGTATACATCTTCTAGTAAATGTAGATGCATGTCAAGTTCTGTGAATATATTATAAAAGCACAAAAAATTTATACCAAAGCAAAGATGCAGAACCAGGAAACAAGATTGGTTGCAACAGAAAGTGCTAGAGGGCCAGAGACAAAAAGACACAAAAACGGAATCAATACAGGAAGAGGCCAAACCCCCAAACATACCAGCGATACAAAGTTGCGAAAAACAACTACACGGCAGTGAAGAGATAAGCAGAAAGAAAATTTTGAAAAAGGGATTGCTGACAAATGTAACAAAACCAGACCTATTCTGTAAATTCATAAACAACAAATTGCAGGTAAAGGATATATTCAGAGGCTGAAAATGGTCAACAGTTCACGGAAAATGAAAAGGAAATGTGTGAACATTAAACGACAAGTTCCAAAGTGTATTGTACAAAATGAAATCTTCAGGGAACCAGACACAATAAGAATTCCAGAGAACAACATAGAGCACATAGAGACGAAGTGGAAAAAAAATGCTCAAGGAGCTAAGTAAGAACAAAACAGTTGGTCCAGATGGAGTTTTCGCCATGGTTTCTGAGAGAATGTGCACCCTGAGCTCAACATTCCACTTAAACTGATTTTTCAGGCATCCCTAGTTCTACAGGAGTTTGTAGCTGATGTGTGGAAAAAAGGCTAACATAGTTTCCAATCTACAAAAGTGGAAGCAGGCAGACCCCCTCAATTATAGACCTGTATCATTGACGAGTGTTATTCAAAATATTTGGAAAAAAAAATAAATGTAATGGGTAGAACACCTGGAGAAATATTAATATTAGATCGTCAGTATGGTTTTCGATCTGGAAGATCCTGTGCAACGAATTAACTGAGTTTCTATGATCGAGCAACAGAGATTTCACAGAAGAGAGATAGTTGGGGTTGACTGCATCTATCTGGACCTAAAAAAGGACTTTCGACAGAGTTCCACATAAGAGGTTGTTCTGGAAACGGAAAATATTGGAGGGGTGGACAGGTACGCTTCTAACATGGATGAAATTTTTCTGACTGATAGATAAAAGAGGGCAGTGATCAGAGGCAATGTATCGGACTGGAGAAAGGTCACAAGCGGAGTACCACAGGGTTCAGTTCTTGCACCAGTGATATATATTGTCTACATAAATGATCTACCAGTTGGTATACAGAATTATATGAACATGTTTGCTGCTGTTTGTTTGCTGTTTGATGATGCTAAGATAATAGGAAGGATAAGAAACTTAGATGAATGCCATGCCCTTCAAGAAGACCTGGACAAATATGTATATGGAGAACCACTTGGCAATGGAATTTAATATGAATTAAATGCCATGTTATGGAATGTGGAATAGGAGAAAAATAGACCCCCACACACCTATACATTATGTGAGAAATCTTAAAGAATTCTGACAAAGACAGAGATCTAGGGGTGATTCTAGATAGAAAACTATCACCTGATGACCACATTAAGAGCATTGTGCGAGGAGCCTATGCTACATTTTCTAACTTCAGAATTGCTTTTAAATACATGGATGGAGAAATACTAAAATTGTTCACGACTTTTTTTTTTAGACCAATCTGAAATATGCAGCGGTTGTGTGGTGCCCATATCTTAAGAAGCACATCAACAAACTGGAAAAGGTGCAACGACATGCCACTCCCAGGCTCCCAGAACTGAAGGGCAAGAGCTACGAGCAGAGGTTAGAGGCATTAAATATACAAAATTTAGAAGATAGAAAAAGAGGTGAGATCACAATGTACAAAATAGTAACATGAATCTATAAAATTGATAAGGAAGATTCTTGAGACCCGGAACTTCAAGAACAAGAGGTAATAGATTTAAACTAACGAAACAAAGATGCCGGAGAAATATACGAAAATTCACTTTTGTAAACAGAGTGGTAGACGGTTGGAACAAGTTAAGTGAGAAGGTGGTGGAGGCCAAGACCGTCAGTAGTTTCAAAGCGTTATATGACAAAGAGTGCTGGGAGACGGGACACCACGAGCGTAGCTCTCATCCTGTAACTACACTTGGGTAACAAGTGGTCACACAAGGCTGCTCAAATGGGGGCATGATAGCTGAGTGGACAGCGCTCTGGAATCTTAATCCTAGGATCCGGGTTCGATCCCTGGTGATGGCAGAAACAAAATGGGCAGAGTTTGTTTCACCCTGATGCCCCCCGTTACCTAGCAGTAAATAGGTACCTGGAAGTTAGACAGCTGTTACGGGCTGCTTCCTAGGGGTGTGTGGTGTGTGTTGGGGGGGGGGGATAGTAGTTAGTAATAGCTGATCGATTCACAGTTGAGAGGCGGGCCGAAGAGCAGAGCTCAACCCCCCGCAAGCACAACTAGATGAATACACACACACTGCATGTCTGCAGCCAAGTAACGCAGACGAAGCAAAACATTGTTATGTTTAAAATAATTGTTAACAATATTGGGGCTCAGTTGGCAGTCAATTTCTATGTCTTCATTATGCACCCCCCATTCCCACCCCGTGGCGGTGGTGGAGAGTTTGAGGCACATAATGGGTTAGGAACTGAACCACATAGTTCGTTTAGCTAAGCAAGTGACAATCTTTTGACGCTAGTTTCACAAGTTTATCGTTATATATGCATGTACATATATATATAATCATCATACATGTACATATAATCATTTACACAAATACATATACACATCGATAATCTTTTATATCATAGGTGATTCAACAAGAGGCTCACAAGTCACTATACAAGGCACTTTACATCTATGGTGAGTCACACATGTTACTAGGCGTGCTCCACACCCACCCAACTGGCGGCAGCTTTACAGTCATGTGCATGCATTACCTACGTCAGCAAATTTTGGATACTTCACTAAGATCCTGGCAGTACATTATTGTGACTGAAGAACTTACACATTTCTTGAACTCCATTGATGGTGTTATCTCTGAATTCCGCGATTTTTTTCACATTCCATTATATAATGACGCAAAGTATGCGAATAGTTCTGCTGACAGTTTACATTTAATTAATCTACATCAGCAGATGTTACAAACTCCCAGAGGTGCTTGTAGCCGAGCCTAAGCCTAGCAGTGGTGACATCTAGAAGTCTGCTAACATTATTGGATGACCCATAGACGTGCGGTTCTTCCTGCATAATAGAATGATGATAGATGGAGTAACTGGTGTGAATTTCACTTTGCCTCAAGTCTTTGAGATTTTGTTGATGTTCCTGGGATATTGCTGCCCTCAGACTACTCAAAGGCAGTCCAAGATGGTAATCAATTCTCTCTTTACGAGCAAAAGTCTTAGCCAACTCACTAGTTCTATCATGCATTCGGAGGAATGCATGATGGGAAGGAATCCACAGGAGACAGACTGACTCCATTATTGATTATTTCATTATATCTGAGTCTAGCTTCAGAGATAAGCACGTCACAGTTATGGCTTGGGGAGCTGAGGGCAGTCAAGGATGACAAGGAGTCACTTACAATTAGCGTGTCAACTTTGGATTCATATACGCGCTCGAGTGCAAGGACTCGATTGTTGTTGTTGTTTAAGATTCGCTACCTGGAACTAAAAGTTCCAAGTAGCGCGGGCTATGGTGAGCCCGTAGAAGGACTCGAGTGCAACCAATTCTGTTTGAAGAGTGGAGGCCCAGTTACTTAGTCTCGCTCCACACTCATGGGAGAAGGAACCATCTCTCCCTGTCACAACAACTGCACTTCCAGCTGCACCATGGGACTGGTGCAAGGAGCCATCAGTGTAAATAATCTGGGAAAGGGAGCGCTCTCTGACTAAAGCATCAATTTGGCTTAAGGCATTGTACTTTGCTTCTTGTCGAAGCAAGGCTTGTTCTTTAATCAGCTTCTTGGGTGGGAAAGGTGGGACAGTAATTTGGAAAGGAGTGATCTCCCATGGGACACGAAAGTGTCGTTGTTGTCTCTCTTGGTAGAGGTGATGAAAGTTATACATTCTGAGCACAGTGGCAGTTTTGGTAATCCATTTGGAGGGATGTTGACCGTCAAGAAAGAAGTCTTGGAGGGCTTCAGTGCAGGAGTTAGGGTGGGTTAGCCTAAGCATCTTGATACCAATTAAAGTTACAGACGGGCCTGGCGCCTCTGGAGTTTTGTTTATAGTTGTGTTTATACCACAAACGTGTCTACATATACACACATTGTTAACCAGATATACGTACATTTTCTTCTGTCCTACTCGGACAGGATAAGAGATCTGTGTGTGTACTGCAGCGGCACTCGACCACAGAAGTTAATTAAGGTGCGTTTACAAGTTAAAGTTATAATTACATAACATTTCACAATTGGTGCATTACAAAGTAAATCTTGGGCACAAGTCCAGTATATCATATTGTTAAGGTATTCAGTATTGCTCAAGCCATGGGGTCCGAAGTCTCAATATTGGCCTTTCTACAATATAATGTTTTAAGGAATTCGCGGGGCTTTCCCCCCCCCCATCCCCCCCCACAGTCACACACTAGTGGACACAGGTGGTGTGGCTGGTGGGCGCAGGTGGTGTGGCTGGTGGGCGCAGGTGGTGTGGCTGGTGGACACAGGTGGTGTGGCTGGTGGACACAGGTGGTGTGGCTGGTGGGCGCAGGTGGTGTGGCTGGTGGACACAGGTGGTGTGGCTGGTGGACACAGGTGGTGTGGCTGGTGGGCGCAGGTGGTGTGGCTGGTGGGCGCAGGTGGTGTGGCTGGTGGACACAGGTGGTGTGGCTGGTGGACACAGGTGGTGTGGCTGGTGGGCGCAGGTGGTATGGCTGGTGGGCGCAGGTGGTGTGGCTGGTGGACACAGGTGGTGTGGCTGGTGGGCGCAGGTGGTGTGGCTGGTGGACACAGGTGGTGTGGCTGGTGGACACAGGTGGTGTGGCTGGTGGACACAGGTGGTGTGGCTGGTGGACACAGGTGGTGTGGCTGGTGGACACAGGTGGTGTGGCTGGTGGACGCAGGTGGTGTTGCTGGTGGACGCAGGTGGTGTGGCTGGTGGCCGCAGGTGGTGTGGCTGGTGGACACAGGTGGTATTGCTGGCGGACACAGATGGTATTGCTGGTGGACACAGGTGGTGTGGCTGGTGGACACAGGTGGTGTGGCTGGTGAACACAGGTGGTGTGGCTGGTGAACACAGGTGGTATTGCTGGTGGACACGGTGGTGTGGCTGGTGGACACAGGTGGTGTGGCTGGTGGACACAGGTGGTGTGGCTGGTGGACACAGGTGGTGTGGCTGGTGGACGCAGGTGGTGTGGCTGGTGGACACAGGTGGTGTGGCTGGTGGACACAGGTGGTGTGGCTGGTGGACACAGGTGGTGTGGCTGGTGGACACAGGTGGTGTGGCTGGTGGACACAGGTGGTGTGGCTGGTGGACACAGGTGGTGTCGCTGGTGGACACAGGTGGTGTGGCTGGTGGCCGCAGGTGGTGTGGCTGGTGGACACAGGTGGTATTGCTGGTGGACACAGGTGGTGTGGCTGGTGGACACAGGTGGTGTGGCTGGTGAACACAGGTGGTATTGCTGGTGGACACGGTGGTGTGGCTGGTGGACACAGGTGGTGTGGCTGGTGGACACAGGTGGTGTGGCTGGTGGACACAGGTGGTGTGGCTGGTGGACACAGGTGGTGTGGCTGGTGGACACAGGTGGTGTGGCTGGTGGACACGGGTGGTGTGGCTGGTGGACACGGGTGGTGTGGCTGGTGGACACAGATGGTGTGGCTGGCGGGCGCAGGTGGTGTGGCTGGCGGGCGCAGGTGGTGTGGCTGGCGGACACAGGTGGTATTGCTGGCGGACACAGATGGTATTGCTGGTGGACACAGGTGGTGTGGCTGGTGGACACAGGTGGTGTGGCTGGTGGACACAGGTGGTGTGGCTGGTGGACACAGGTGGTGTGGCTGGTGGACACAGGTGGTGTGGCTGGTGGACACAGGTGGTATTGCTGGCGGACACAGGTGGTGTGGCTGGTGGACACAGGTGGTATTGCTGGTGGACACAGGTGGTATTGCTGGTGGACACAGGTGGTGTGGCTGGTGGACACAGGTGGTATTGCTGGCGGACACAGGTGGTGTGGCTGGTGGACACAGGTGGTGTGGCTGGTGGACACAGGTGGTATTGCTGGCGGACACAGGTAGTATTGCTGGCGGACACAGGTGGTGTGGCTGGCGGACACGGGTGGTATTGCTGGTGGACACGGGTGGGGTGGCTGGTGGACACAGGTGGTGTGGCTGGCGGACACAGGTGGTGTGGCTGGCGGACACAGGTGGTGTGGCTGGTGGACACAGGTGGTGTGGCTGGTGGACACAGGTGGTGTGGCTGGTGGACACAGGTGGTGTGGCTGGTGGACACAGGTGGTGTGGCTGGTGGACACAGGTGGTGTGGCTGGCGGACACAGGTGGTGTGGCTGGCGGACACAGGTGGTGTGGCTGGCGGACACAGGTGGTGTGGCTGGCGGACACAGGTGGTGTGGCTGGCGGACACAGGTGGTATTGCTGGTGGACACAGGTGGTATTGCTGGCGGACACAGGTGGTGTGGCTGGCGGACACAGGTGGTGTGGCTGGTGGACACAGGTGGTGTGGCTGGTGGACACAGATGGTGTGGCTGGTGGACACAGGTGGTGTGGCTGGTGGACACAGGTGGTGTGGCTGGTGGACACAGATGGTGTGGCTGGTGGACACAGGTGGTGTGGCTGGCGGACACAGGTGGTGTGGCTGGCGGACACAGGTGGTATTGCTGGTGGACACAGGTGGTGTGGCTGGCGGACACAGGTGGTGTGGCTTGTGGACACAGGTGGTATTGCTGGCGGACACAGATGGTATTGCTGGCGGACACAGGTGGTGTGGCTGGTGGACACAGGTGGTGTGGCTGGTGGACACAGGTGGTGTGGCTGGTGGACACAGGTGGTGTGGCTGGTGGACACAGGTGGTGTGGCTGGTGGACACAGGTGGTGTGGCTGGTGGACACAGGTGGTGTGGCTGGTGGACACAGATGGTGTGGCTGGTGGACACAGGTGGTGTGGCTGGTGGACACAGGTGGTGTGGCTGGCGGACACAGGTGGTGTGGCTGGCGGACACAGGTGGTGTGGCTGGACACAGATGGTGTGGCTGGTGGACACAGGTGGTGTGGCTGGTGGACACAGGTGGTGTGGCTGGCGGACACAGATGGTGTGGCTGGTGGACACAGGTGGTGTGGCTGGTGGACACAGGTGGTGTGGCTGGTGGACACAGGTGGTGTGGCTGGTGGACACAGGTGGTGTGGCTGGCGGACACAGGTGGTGTGGCTGGCGGACACAGGTGGTGTGGCTGGCGGACACAGGTGGTGTGGCTGGCGGACACAGGTGGTGTGGCTGGCGGACACAGGTGGTGTGGCTGGCGGACACAGGTGGTGTGGCTGGCTGCGGGAGGCCCACTTGGGTGTACCAGGTGAGTGTGGCTCATAGTGCCCCTCATCTGACCTGAGGTTAATGGGAGTTGGGTCACGCTCTCCATTGTAGCTCTGTGTCACACGTGTGCCGTGCTTCACGTCACACGTGTGCCGTGCTTCACGTCACACGTCAGCCGTGCTTCACGTCACACGTCAGCCGTGCTTCACGTCACACGTCAGCCGTGCTTCACGTCACACGTCAGCCGTGCCTCACGCCCCACGTGTGCCGTGCCTCACGGCCACGCGTGTGCCGTGCCACACGTCAGCCGTGCTTCCCATCCTGGATATTCTCCACCACTTTCCCTGGTCAGGACGTAGGCTGCCCAGTGAGGAAGAAGCACAAGTCATGACCAACTGAATTGGCTGCGTAGTTGTAACTGGCGCCCAGACGAGGCACTGTGTGGTGGGACAAACTTGTGAACCACGTTTGGAAATCTAAATTAGGACTCCTCGAGTCAGTCTTCGTCTAGAACAGAAGAGGGATATGATCACAACATAAAAGTTGCTGGGGAGGATGGAGACAGACCAAGTCAATAAGGACTGTCGTTACTGAGAGAGAATACTACAAGAAGACACAGGTTGGAAACACACATGAGCCGAAGGGAGGTAAGAAATCTTCAATCGCCAAATAATGGCACTACGGGCTCACCATAGCCCGTGCTACTTGGAACTATGTTCCAGGTAGCGAATCTTTAACAACAACAACAACAATCGCCAATCATCGCTTTGTTCGTAAATGTTCGTTTTGTACATTTATAGTTCGGTTAACTTACACAAATTTACGGTAAATTATTTACTTCAGTCATAATAACACCATTAAATAACAGTAGTTATCAACTCTGTACTCAAGAATTAAATTGATTTTGAAGCTACATTTATCAATGTTTTAAAATAATTACAGTTGTCAAATTCAGAATAATAAACTATATCCGTAACCACTAGTTCAAGTAGTTAAAATAATGACTGAACTACACAGGAACGCTTAAATCAGCAGATACAGCTCCACTGCACAAGGGAGGTACCAAAGACCCTGGCAAAACACTATAGACCCGTTTGTGAGATTTTTCTCTACGCCTACCTCCCTTAGGAGGTGGACTACAAGTTTAAAGGCTGCTCTTGGCAGTTAAGCATGAGTCCAGTAGAAAAAGGAGAAGCGGGAGCAAACCGCCAGGCTTCCACCAGCAGGGGTGAAAACCTGTCCACAATAGGCCGCTGGTTCCTCCTAGTTAAACATGACGTTAAAACCAATAAAGGGTAACCGACGGGTTCTCACAATCAAATTTTATATTTGTTGTGTGGCGCTATGAATTGGAATTCGAATTCCCAAGAGCGCAGCCGTCATATCAAAGATTTAAAACAACAATATCAAATATATCAGAACAATGGGAGTGGCACAGAATAGTTGAAGGTTGACATCAAAGACTGTTAACAAATAACAATTTATTATAACAAGAGACTAGACTACTACATTAAAACAAAAGAATGTCAATGACGTTACTCTGCGTCCTTCCTGTGGCACTATCAATGACAGCTAGACACCAGCCCCTCGGACTGCATAATGAACTAACTCGAACATAAGCGTGCCCACAGAGGAATCAACAAGCAAGCAAGAACTAACAGATCTATAATCACAATTACAACAAATGACACAGTGAGTTCTGAAACACGTCTCCAGTAACCTCCTAACTGTTCTACGCCTCAGTGCAGTCTACACCTGCAATAGCGGTTGCAATGCAATCAAATCAGTAGCCTTTCAATGACATCAATAACTAATGGGTTCACTGGCAACTCCAGCACCCTTCCTCAAATTTATCTTTACGTTAATGTCCATCCAGTGGCACCATAACCAACAGCTAAATAGCAACCCTTGCTGTGTGGCTGCATACTGAACTAACCTGAACACAGGTGTGCCCACTGATGACGCAATATTGCAAACTCAAAGAAAAATATCACAGACTAAGTTACACCACAGCGAGTGATTTAATTACGTTAAAGTCCAACCAGTGGCATTTGCAACACAGCTATTCAACAGCCCCTCGAGAAATGACAGCAGGCTCCATCCTGCTGACACTTCGGGCTGACAACATGAACTAACTGAACAATTCATCCACTGATGACACAAGCAAGCAATCAATAGTGACACGACTTCCTAGTGGCAGCTACTCTAATCACAAGCTTAAGGTCCTCCCGCCCAACAGGAGCGACCCCCGTAATCAGGTGGGTAGTCTAACAGTGACTCCCCCTATCACAACTAAAGTGAACACAGTCAGGCAAGGTGGGATTCTGGGACACAGCTCCACTCATCCCTAAGTTACTTTACCCCCGTCACTAGACGATAACCAAAAGAAATTGCCTTAATCAATTACAACATTGATTATGTGAATAATGATGGAAATTGACTGATCACAGCAGTCAGCAACAAGTACTACTTTAATCACAAACAAGTGTCTCACGCTAGACACAACATGATAGTACTCTACGTTAACACAAGTCCTCTTGTCACAATAACTCAAACTCTTAAATTACATCACACTTGACTCCTTGCAAGTATTCAGTGAGTAATTCTTAATTAAGGTCAAACGGACCACTAATTACATCCCAATTGAGTTACGTTAACTAAGCCTACCCCAAGTGGGTGGCTTCTCAACAGTCTGTGTATCATTAATTACGTTTACTTACTAATGAGTGCTAATTACCCTAATTAGCCTTGAGCAATTAATTAACTGTCACCAGGACCGATAATTAATCATACATAAATACGTCTCACTCCGCACTGCCTAAGCAGGTCTCATCAAACACTGTGAATTCACGGAAGAGGAGTTAATTACCCTAATTAACAATGAGTGCAACTTAATCCACTGTCACCAGACAGAATATGATTAATATAACGTATTATGCTAACCCCATGACCTCGCTTTACCGAGTCATCTGAGTCCTCAAGACTCCAGACGTTAATTACTCCACTAATTATCATGAGCCACTAATTGCCCTAACCCTGAAAGGCAGTTAGTCTCGAGCAACTGACGTTAACACTATCACTGACAGACTCTGACAGATCCTCTCCCACTACGTGAATTCATGATGAGAATGCTAATTACATAATTAGCTAGAGTGGTCAATTAATTGTCACACGGACAATTAATTGCACCGGACACGTATTCCCACAAGCTCAAGTTCAGCACTGTTCTCCCATAACAGCACTCACTCATTCAACAACTTCAAGTGTGCACCCCCTTATCCAGTTAATTACCCCTAATTAACTCACTGAATCCTCAAGTACTCAACACAACTCAAAGAAACAAAGTAACCCTAAGGTTACATAGGTCACACATATAATGGCATGCAAAACATTATAAATAGCACTGCCCACATACGGTTGCTACTGCAACTCGTAATTACTATGCCCACACAGTGATAACACACGGTTTTGCAACACTCAAGGTATACCAATCTTACTGTCCCTCTAATCTTGCAAACGTTGCAAAAGATCGCCCGATCCCGGTGGCTTCAGCAAGACAATATACGTTAATATAAGACACCGTCGCTCTACGCGGACAGCTGGCACTAATTCTCCCATAATTAGGCAAATTAACAAATTGCTCGCTCCCATTAAGTGACTGAGAATTTCCCTGAATACTCAAAGGGTCCCTTTAAATCCTCAACACAGTTCCTAGGACAGTAATATCGTATACCTGATAACACTGCACAAACCTGCACATAATGATACCGTCAGCATGCCCCCCATGCTAATGACATCATTAGGCAATCAGTCAGCGATCACATCTACTGACTCACCACACAACATCATACATGCAAGATGCAAATGAAACATATGGAAATGGCCTCCCTAAACAATGTAATTAATCAACAGGTGATATATACAGACCTCAGGATATTCACTAATAACCCTGCCCCACGGGCCTGCTTAATTAACTCTAACCTGGCCTAATTACATAATGAGGTACCATGGCACTAACCAAGGCTGAACGATTATACAGAATCGCCAGACTGGATCATTTATATGATGATTTCTCTACACTGGTCTGGTCCCACTCTAGTCAGTCCACACACACAACAATATATCTACAGATATACAATTATACACTACGTGATTTACAGTGACAATTTCCCTCTCCAGGTGCTGCCCCACAGTCACCTGGCATGCCACTGACGGGCGTCTCAGCTACTTCCCTAGCCTGGCCGGGCTAGGGGCCACACAACTTTTCTACTATGATTCCACTAATCTGAGACACTGATAAAGTACTCACGTTTCCTTCCACACATTCCTCATTTCCCAGGTCCTTACCACCTGGCTGTCAACACTTAGCTTGCTCCTCGTGCGTCGACAAGATGTGGCCTTAGGCTGTCCTGGGAATGTGGCCAAGGGGGTGGCCAAGGTGGTGGCCAACATGTGGCCACTGCGTGGCCTTCAGGAGGGTGGCCACGGGTGGCGCGTGACGTCACGCACCCCACCCCACCCCACCGAGCAGCTCGCGCGCGGTGTAAGGTGGGTGGCCTGGGCCTGGCCCGGCCGGCCGGCCGCATGGGTGGTGACGGGCGGCCGGCGGGTCCCGCTGCGGTGGGCGGCCGGGCGTGCGGCCAGAGCTCCTGGGTGGCCGCGTGCCATACACTTGGATGGGAATCACTAACACCCCCATCATACCAGAGCATGACTCGCTCTTACCTGTGGGTGACAGAGTGACACTGGCCGGCGTCACCTCCCCATGGACGACGTCGGGCGCAATTCAAAGTCCAAGTCCCAGTTTCCTCGCATTTTGGGCTTCGACACACCCAGGGTGGCTGGAGTGCCATGCAATATGAGTAAACAGAACGACAGGAGCGATAACGGTGGTGGGGGTGGCAGCCCCGCCACCCCGCACCCACTAGACACTCTTCACACCTGGCTGCCCAATTCAAACTAACTCTCTTGGCGGGCCCGAGAGGCCACATCCCCCTATTTCTCCCCCTACCTTGTCTTGACCATCAGCAGGAAGCCGGCACGGTCCTCGTGCCGCTTCCAATAACAGGTCTAACGCTCCAAAACTCGGCATAGGACAGGGGTGCCTAACCACTCAATCACGGTGCCCCCCCTCGCCTGTGGCATGGCGTGACGTCCAAGGAGGGTGAGGCCTAACACAACGTCTCAACGTCTCCCTTGGGGGGGGGAGGCAGCGTTCGCCCCACTGTCCCCCCCTCCACCTCTAACGGTTTTTGGTTACTACCATCTCTCTGTTTCACAGACAAAAAAATTTGGCTGTAATTCTCTCTACAGAGCAATCACAGCCCTAATTAGTTTTAACTGCCAGCATTTAACATAAGCTTTCATATGACCCGCCAACAAGTATATGTAAATTTGAAAGCTTCAGTTTCTAGAGTCCCTAGAGCGACTAGCCTATTCTAGAAACTAGGAAAACTAG
>WNGS01001505.1:110522-124129 GCA_020271785.1 Procambarus virginalis
CCCAGCCCTCTGTCTGGCTTGATTGTGTGTGCTTGGTCATAAAATTCCATTAATCCTGTGAGGCATAATTTGCCATTCCTGAACCCATGTTGATATTGTGTTACAAAGTTCTTCAACTCCAGATGTTCCACTACCTTTTTTCACACAATCGTATCCATCATCTTGCATGGTATGCAAGATAGTGACACTGGCCTGTAGTTCAGGGCTTCCTGTCTATCCCCGTTCTTGTACATATTGGGACCAGATTGGCCGTCTTCCAAATTTTTGGCAGTTCACCTGTTACCAGCGATTTGTTGTACACCATTGATACTGGCCATGTGTGTGGCACGCGCGCGCACACATCCTGTGAGTGTGTGTGTGTGTGTGTGTGTTTTCCTGGTTTCTGATATACGTAAATGATCTCCCAGAGGGTATAGACTCATTCCTCTCAATGTTTGCCGAGACGCCAAAATTATGAGAAGGATTAAGACAGAGGAGGACAGCTTGAGGCTTCAAGATGACCTGGACAAGCTGCAGGAATGGTCGAACAAATGGTTGTTAGTTTAGCCCAAGCAAATGTCATGTAATGAAGATAGGGGTAGGGAGCAGGAGACCAGATACAAGGTATCATTTGGGAGATGAAATACTTCGAGTCAGAGAGAAAGACCTGGGGGTTGATATCACGCCAGACCTGTCCCCTGAAGCTCGTGTCAAGAGGATAACATCAGCGGCGTATGCCAGGTTGGCTAACATAAGAACGGCCTTTAGAAACTTGTGAAAGGAATCTTTCAGAACATTATATACCACATACGTCAGACCAATTCTGGAGTATGCGGCTCCAGCATAGAATCCCTATCTAGTCAAGCATAAGACTAAACTGGAAAAGGTTCAAAGGTTTGCCACCAGACTAGTACCCGAGCTGAGAGGTATGAGCTACGAGGAGAGACTACGTGAATTAAATTTCACTTCGTTGGAAGACAGAAGAGTTAGGGGGGGACATGATCACCACATTAAAGATTCTCAAGGGAATCGATAGGGTAAATAAAGACAGGATATTTAACACAAGGGGCACACGCACTAGGGGACACAGGTGGAAACTGAGTGCGCAAATGAGCCACAGAGATATTAGAAAGAACTTTTTTTTAGTATCAGAGTGGTTGACAAATGGTATGCATTAGGAAGTGATGTGGTGGAGGCTGACTCCATACACAGTTTCAAGTGTAGATATGATAGAGCCCAATAGGCTCAGGAATCTGTACACCTGTTGATTGACGGTTGAGAGGCGGGACCAAAGAGCCAGAGCTAAACCCCGCAAGCACAATTAGGTGAGTACACATACACCGTGTGTGTGTGTGTGTGTGTAGAGGCTGGTCAGAATTGCATTTCAACTTTGTAAATGTACATTAATCACTGTAAAAACGTATCTCGAACACTGTTTATGTAGGACAGACGTAAATAGATGTGTTTCTGTCTGTAGGTTAGATTAGCATTTTAAAAGCACTACAATCACCTTCTGTGGTTGATTGTTCAATAAATCACCGAACTATATGTCTAACAGATCTGTAACCGTGTCCATGGTGGACACAAGAAAATGTATATATGCAGGTTAATATTATAGATGTGTGGCCACGTCTCTGGTAGAAAATAATACACAATAAATTTCTAGCATTATTAATTAGCAGTGTGTGAGGCCAGACCGGCGCCGCCCGCGTCCTGGTCCACTCCTCCATAATCCTGACCTCTGGCGGGAAATGACAAGCCGTCTTATTGCAAATTATAAACGATATGAAACCTTGGCACTCTATCTATATTTCACTTATTACAATGATAGGAGGCCTAGTCAGAGACCGGGTCACGGGGACGCTGATCCCCGAAATCAACCCAAGATAGCAACAAATTTCTTGCAATGTAACTTTAGTGAATTACCTCCAATGTATATTACAAGTCTTCGTCAATATTTAAAATATTTTCAATATTGGACATTGCAGGATAACAGAGTTGGTGATTATTATTTTAGTCCGGGATGGGGCGGGGGCTGTGCGCTAGTATGGGGCATATAGACGGTGCTGACGGTGCTGGCAGGCGGTGCTGGCAGGCGGTGCTGGCAGGCGGTGCTGGCAGACGGTGCTGGCAGGCGGTGCTGGCAGACGGTGCTGGCAGGCGGTGCTGGCAGGCGGTGCTGGCAGGCGGTGCTGGCAGGCGGTGCTGACGGTGCTGGCAGGCGGTGCTGGCAGGCGGTGCTGGCAGGCGGTGCTGGCAGACGGTGCTGGCAGGCGGTGCTGGCAGGCGGTGCTGGCAGACGGTGCTGGCAGGCGGTGCTGGCAGGCGGTGCTGGCAGGCGGTGCTGGCAGACGGTGCTGGCAGACGGTGCTGGCAGGCGGTGCTGGCAGGCGGTGCTGGCAGACGGTGCTGACAGGCGGTGCTGACAGGCGGTGCTGACAGACGGTGCTGGCAGGCGGTGCTGACAGACGGTGCTGACAGACGGTGCTGGCAGGCGGTGCTGACAGACGGTGCTGGCAGACGGTGCTGACAGACGGTGCTGACAGACGGTGCTGGCAGGCGGTGCTGACAGACGGTACGGGAAGAAAACATAGGGGCCTGACGGCTGATTGGACAGCGATCGGTATTCGTAGTCCTAAGGTTCCGGGGTTCGATCCCCGGTGGTAATGGAAACAAATGGCCAGAGTTTCTTTCAATCTGATGCCTCTGTTCACCTAACAGTAAATAGAGGTACCTGGGAGCTAGACAGCTGCTACGGGCTGCTTCCTGGGGAGGGGGTGTAACAAAAAGGAGGCCTGATCGAGGACCGGGCCACGGCGACGCTAAGCCCCGAAATCATCTCAAGATAACCTCAAAATAGTAGCAATGTGTAGGCGGGGGGGGGGGGGGGAGGTGAGGAGAGTTGGTTACTGGTGCCGGGACTGACTTTATTATTATTAATACATGAGGTACATGTGCCGGGGAGCAGCTCCCCTGGACTATATGGAGGAGAGACTCTTGTTGATACCTGGTTGATGGGGTTCTGGGAGTTCTTCTACTCCCCAAGCCCGGCCCGAGGCCAGGCTTGACTTGTGAGAGTTTGGTCCACTAGGCTGTTGCTTGGAGCGGCCCGCAGGCCCACATACCCACCACAGCCCGGCTGGTCCGGAACTCCTTGGAGGAATAAATCTAGTTTCATCTTGAAGATGTCCACGGTTGTTCCGGCAATATTTCTTATGCTTGCTGGGAGGACGTTGAACAACCGCGGACCTCTGATGTTTATACAGTGTTCTCTGATTGTGCCTATGGCACCCCTGCTCTTCACTGGTTCTATTCTGCATTTTCTTCCATATCGTTCACTCCAGTACGTTGTTATTTACTGTGTTGATGATATCCTCAAAATGCTTCTGGAGTCTGCCAGTGCAGACTGCCCATCACATGCCTCTGTATGAATAACCATCCAGTGTGATGGGGATTTTTTAGCATCAACTAGTTAGCTTTTTTGACACACTGTACTCCACTTCATATAGTCTAGGGCAGCTGCACTAATGCAGATGTATATCATGTATTAATAATATAAAAAAAAAAGTGTGAACCTGACAACCTTCCTGGTGGTACCCCGCGGCACCTTCCCGGCCCGCCTGGTGGGCCCCGTCTCCCGGCCCGCCCTGGTGGGCCCCGTCTCCCGGCCGCCCTGGTGGGCCCCGTCTCCCGGTCCGCTAGGGTTAGCTCCTCCTCATGTCATGTTATTGATGGCTAATGTTATTTACACCAGTAACAACAACAAAAGTATTACATGCACAATAATGAAACAAAGAGCAAATAGTAGAGCAAAAACATGTGAAGACTGGCGTGCAGGGAGACGGGGCCGCGGGTGTGGCTGGAGCCCAGAGTGGAGGCGGGGCTCCACCAGCCGCCCTCAACCTGCTCCAACACACAATATGCATTACTAAAGCGCGCTATCATACCGACCACCTATAGATAACGTGAATGTTTGTGAGCCGCTATAATTTATAGTACCCCTTTATTAGGCCGTTGGGAATTTTGACGTCAACATCCGCTGTACTGTGTTGGGGGGGGGAGGGGGGAGATACTCTTGTACCCCCCCCCCCCCCCCAAGATACTCTGGCCCTTTAAAACACAAAATGCGCCTCGTCCATGTCAGTATTATCAACAATATATATTGTATTGATTGCAAAAGCTTAACTAGTAACGAGAGGGACTGCGGTCAGTAGAGTGGTGCCTGGTGTTGACTGACCAGGAGGTCACCTCACTCTCCCGCCTCCTACTTTACCTTTCTCTTGGAGATTCCGGAGCACGGGAGACATCTCCTGTCCACGAGGCTCACCATAGCCCGTGCTTCTTGCCCAGCTCCTGTGCCAGGTAAGTTACGGGCTCACCATAGCCCGTGCTACTTGGAACTTGTTCCGAGTAGCTGAATCTATAACAACAACAACAACAGATTCCGGGGCCCAATGTTCCCGCGGCCCGGGATCACGCCTCCTGGTTGCTGGTCTGATCCACCAGGCTGTTTGATGCGGCTGCTCGCAGCCTGACGTATGAGACAGCCTGGTTGATCAGGTATCCTTTAAAGGTGCGTCTCGAGTTCACTTTTTAACACTGCGTGAGGTCGGCCATCCCCCCCCCCCCTACCACATGTCCCGTACGTGTAGGGCAAGTGGGTTGAACAGTCTTGGGCCTTTGGTGCTGATCAAGTTCTCTCTCGGCGTACTGTTGCACCTCTGCTCTTCGGTGGGACTATTCTGCACATCCTGCCATGCCTTCTGGCCTCATGTGCTCTTATTTCTCTGTGCAAATTTGGAACCAGTCCTTCTAATATTTTCCAAGTGTAGATTATTATGCATCTCTCCCGCCTACACTCCAGGGAATACAGATTTAATATTTTTAGGCGGTTCAAATAATTTAATGTTTTATTGAGTGGATTCGAGCCGTAAAGGATGTTTGCACGATTTGCAAGTCAGCAATTTCTCCAGCTTTGACTGTGGGTGTTAGTGTGTGTGTTTGATGCCCAGATTACGATGTGGCCAAGTTGGTGCCGTGTTGGGTGTTGCCGCTAGTAAACGCTGAGTAATGTTATACAAGTGTTAACAATTAAAGCACTTGACGAGAGAGTGGAGAGGCTGGTCTTGGTGCCAGACTCTTACACTAACACACCATCCTAACAATAGGATGAAGTGGTCAAAATCAAAATAAAAAGTCATTTATTAACATTTTATGGACTCGTCCATTTGTTTTTCAGATACATTGGTTCTTCAGGAATGGTACTTACTCAGTTATACAGTCAAGGGTGAGATACGTGGTATTAGTATTTAAGTCCATAAATATTAGACATTCCTCTCAAAGGCATCTGACAATACAAACAAAAATCTGTCAATATGACAAGAGTTGTGTACACAGCCAGACCAGACCAGCAGTAATACCCAGAGCGGGAAGATGGGAGCGAGCCACAGCTACGGTGCCAAAAAAGTATTACACTCAACCTGTGTAATACTGAAGTGTCTGAGTGAAGGCAACTAGAGAAGCTGCTGCCAAGGACACGACATATGTCTCAAGGAAGCGCGCCGGGAACTTCGACCGACGGCGGCCTGCAGACTCTAAGCAAGATAACAATGGTTCCCCTCTAAGCAAGATAACAATGGTTCCCCTCTAAGCAAGATACCAATGGTTCCCCTCTAAGCAAGATAAGAATGCTTCCCATTAAATAACTAAGAAATGCATATGCAGGCGATGAGTCACAATAACGTGGCTAAAGTATAAAGAAACAGAATTAAGAAATGCATACCCACACACGCTTGTGGGTACACATTGTCATTGTGTTGTGTGGAGACTGGACTTTGGAAATAAACTTAATTATAAATTATATGAAAATGATCCAGAAATAAGGAAAAGTGAGAGAAAGAAGTGTGAGAGAGGCAGGAGTAAAGATAAAACTATACTTACCTAAGAGGAAACAGTGTTCAATGCACTAATATATATGGTATTAAAATAAAGTAATCAAATTGAAGGTAAGGCTTGATGGTCAAATAAGTATGTAGAGATGTTGCGTGGATAAGCTGGTGGAATAGCAAAATGGAAGGGAACTATCATGAGAAAACCCATCGTCATTTCGACTATATAGCACTGGAAAGGAACCGGGACAAGAATTTTGGATGGGACGTGGGTGGGGGGGGGAGGAATTATGCCCATCTACTTGGACGGTCGGGGATTGAACTCAGACCTGCATGAAGCGAGACCGTCGCTCTACCGGTCTCGCTCTCTCTCGTAGTGGCTCTCTTCTATAAAGTAAGAGAGTGTACATGGTGTAGTGGGGGACCACTGGACCTATTGTGCAACTCTCAACGTTGTAAAACTTATTATTAAAGAAAAAATTATGGAAAAAGGTTGTCAATGATGATTTATAAGGAATAGCAAATACAGCACAATATAAGGTGAGGCGTGTTGGGCTAAATATGTGAGGATAGGATCAGTGTTGGGCTAAATATGTGAAGATAGGATCAGTGTTGGGCTAAATATGTGAGGATAGGATCAGTGTTGGGCTAAATATGTGAAGATAGGATCAGTGTTGGGCTAAATATGTGAAGATAGGATCAGTGTTGGGCTAAGTATGTGAAGATAGGATCAGTGTTGGGCTAAGTATGTGAAGATAGATCAGTGTTGGGCTAAATATGTGAAGATAGGATCAGTGTTGGGCTAAATATGTGAAGATAGATCAGTGTTGGGCTAATATGTGAAGATAGGATCAGTGTTGGGTTAAATATGTGAAGATAGGATCAGTGTTGGGTTAAATATGTGAAGATAGGATCAGTGTTGGGTTAAATATGTGAAGATAGGATCAGTGTTGGGTTAAATATGTGAAGATAGGATCAGTGTTGGGCTAAATATGTGAAGATAGGACAGTGTTGGGTTAAATGGTGAAGATAGGATCAGTGTTGGGTTAAATATGTGAAGATAGGATCAGTGTTGGGCTAAATATGTGAAGATAGGATCAGTGTTGGGTTAAATATGTGAAGATAGGATCAGTGTTGGGTTAAATATGTGAAGATAGGATCAGTGTTGGGTAATATATGTGAAGATAGGATCAGTGTTGGGTAAATATGTGAAGATAGGATCAGTGTTGGGCTAAATATGTGAAGATAGGATCAGTGTTGGGTTAAATATGTGAAGATAGATCAGTGTTGGGTTAATATGTGAAGATAGGATCAGTGTTGGGCTAAATATGTGAAGAGAGGAACAGAGTAAAGCTTCTCTTTTCTTATTATTACAATGAAAATATATTTTTAAATTGAGACGGGGAAAATGGAGATAATGAACAATGTCAGAGTTCTTAACACAACAGAAGGCTAAGAAATGTTTACCTGACAACTCAACTTTGTTCTGGGACAAGTTAGGATGGAGGAAGTTTAGTTACATGTACTCACCTAGGTGTACTCACTTAGTTGTGCTTGCGGGGGTTGAGCTTTGGCTCTTTGGTCCCGCCTCTCAACTGTCAATCAACTGGTGTACAGATTCCTGAGCCTACTGGGCTCTATCATATTTACGTTTGAAACTGTGTATGGAGTCAGCCTCCACCACATCTCTGTCTAATGCATCCCACCTGTTAACTACTCTGATACTGAAAAAGTACTTTCTAACGTCTATGTGGCTCATTTGGGTACTCAGTTTCCACCTGTGTTCCTTGTTCGCGTACCACCCGTGTTAAACAGTTTATCCTTATCTACCCTGTCAATTCCTCTTGAAAATTTTGTAGGTAGTGATCATGTCTCCCCGAGATCTTCTGTCTTCCAGTGTCGTGAGGTGCATCTCACGCAGCCTTTCCTCGTAGCTCATGATGCCTCTTAGTTCTGGGACTAGCCTAGTGGCATACCTCTGAACCTTTTCCAGCTTCGTCTTGTGCTTTACAAGGTACGGGCTCCATGCTGGGGCCGCATACTCCAGGATTGGTCTTACATATGTGGTGTACAAGATTCTGAATGATTCCTTACACAGGTTCCTGAAGGCTGTTCTGATGCCAGCCTTGCGTATGCCGCAGATGTAATTCTTTTTATGTGGACTTCAGGAGACAGGTTTGGTGTGATATCTCGTAAATCATTCTTTCTGTCCGTTTCATGAAGTACTTCATCTCCCATTCTGTATCCTGTGTCTGGCCTCCTGTTTCCACCGCGTAGTTTCGTTACCTTGCATTTACTCGGGTTGAACGTTAGTAGCCGTTTGTGTGTGTCAAATGAATATTTTGTGCAATTGTTTGTGTGTTTTGTGTAAGTGTTTATGCAAATTTGTGTAAGATGTTAAATGGGTAAGTTTGTGACTGTGTTTGCTTGTTTAAATTTGTTAGTACGTGAATGTATGTGCAAGTGAGATTGTGATAAAGTATTTGTGTATATGTGAAATGTGTATTTTGTGTTTGTGTACAAGTTTGTGTTTTGTGTAAATTTGTGTATGTGAATATAGATATTTTCAAAAAATAAAAATTATCTAACGCTCTGTTTTTTCATTTGTCAGAAAATTGTAACCAATTTGATTGTGAGATGTGTTTTTGAAATACATTGTTAAAGCATTTCAATAGAAAACTATTGAATCTGTTTTAATACAAATTACAAAGCCATGCAATACAAACAACTGGTATTGGTGTAAACACTTTGGATCCATTTTGAATTGATTAAAAACGATTTGAGTAAGATAATTAGAAAACGGTATCAAATATTAAGTTGCAACATAAACAAGTTGTTTTTGTACGGTTAGTCGCTACTTAATGTAGGTAAGTTACAAGAACAGTCACCCCGGGTGACTATTCTAAATAGTCAATAGTCAATTAATAGTCAATAGTCTTCCTTTGTTATTGCATAATGTTCAGTTTGTTACTTAAAGAACAGTGGATTAAACCCCCCACTTGTGTATTTTTATGTAAAGAGTTGTACCAATCTTTCACTCTCCCCCGAGTGCTTTATCAAGGTCTGAGTATGTGATTAGGACGAGATTTCCACCTCGATGACTAATCATTAATTAGTCGTTGAGGTTAATCAATGATTAGTCGTCGAGATGCAAGTTTCGTCCTAACCACGTACTCAGGAAAGTCAGAAAGACTTGGTGTAAGTCTTTACATAAAATCCACAAATCCACACGTGTGGGGTTTTTATCCTATGTTGTTGTTGTGTGATAAGACTATTACTATTACTTGAAGAATTCTTGTTACTGTTGATAAGGAAAACAGTAATGTTAATTATAATTCAGAAAGATTGACTTAATTTATCTTATTATGTGTTGTCTTAAGAAGATAGTCGGAACAGCTTTTATTATTAAGACAAGTTATGTTACAGAAAGATAGTTTTTCGTAAGTTTTGTTGGAGAGTAACACGTGATGTTACGAAGACTGTCTTGGTAAGTTTGTTGACACATACAACAGTAATATTACAAAATGGTTGTACTAGTTACTGCCTAAAGGTGTCATACAGAAAATTATTGTTCTAGTGAAGATGGTACATTTTGTTCTGGAGAACGAGAGTTGACTTAGTAAATTAAACAAAGATCTTGTGTTCCAAAGAAAAGAGTGAATGCTGAGAACATTTAAGAACTTGCAGAGAACATTTAATAAAATTATAATATTGGTACAAAGAACCTGTACTCTTAAGGTGGTTTATAGAATGTTCTATGAAAACATCTCTTTCCAAACAGTGTTAATCTGGCTTATATCCTAACCCTGAAATTATAGCATTTATATATATATATATATATATATATATATATATATATATATATATATATATATATATATATATATATATATATATATATATTGTACACAAGAAGGTACATTGGGATTGTGAGGATACATAGTATAGTAATTACAATCTTGTAAAGCCACTAGTACGCGCAGCGTTTCGGGCAGGTAATTTAATTTTATACTATAAAGCCTAAACCCTGAGATTAATATTACTATTTTAAGAGTTGAGACGTGGAGATGCGTTCATTAAAATGGGCTTCATAAAAAGAACGAATAGTTATGTAGCGTTGTTACGGACCCGGGGTGGAATAGGCGAGTCGCGTGATCTATATTCCATACAGATGGATGATAATTAAAGATAACTTTAGTTTGGAGCTGATGTAATGCTTGTAACTTGAGACATCAAGTGAAGTAACAGCTGTTAAAACTTTGTTCCTCGAGATTGAGTCTCGCGGAACGGGTAAAACGAGAATAGTAGAGAGTTTAGCCAACACCACCAGACGCACGCGGGCCCTTTTTTTTTTTTTTTTTGGGGAGTAAAGAGGAAGGAGAGGCCTAGGTGAAGGGAAGTATAGAAGTGGGAAGTACAGTGAGAGGTATGAAAGCAGGCGGGCTGTCCGCCTTGCTGACACGATGTGTGGGTGTTGGCAGCTAAGCTAAGCTGGCTCCCTCTTGTCAGGGAGCTGTGAGTGTGTGAGAGGTTCTTCACATGTGTTTCACATATATGGATGTCTATAGATGAATACTGTGTAGCATTCATATATACACACTCCCTGATGCTTCCACACATGTTGTTCTGTTTAAGGCTCTTTGTTTTATTATTATTATTATTTATCGAGTTGTTCATACACACATTATTTATCGAGTTGTTCATACACATTTTTATTTATCGAGTTGTTCACACATACACATATTTGAACTGTTCATATATACACATGTATATCTCATCTAGGGATTATATACTGTGGAGCGGGGTTTTCATCCAGAGAATCGAGGCTCTTGGGCCACCAGCTGTGGGAGCGGGGCGTCTCATCTTGGGCCACCAGCTGTGGGAGCGGGGCGTCTCATCTTGGGCCACCAGCTGTGGGAGCGGGGCGTCTCATCTTGGAGCAATCTTTCAAACATTGGGTCCTCTAACATTTCAATGGTGTTCCACACCCTGATGGCTTGGTGCTGCAGTCTGATGTTTAGTGGCTGTATGTTCAGGAGTTCATGGAGCTCCTGGATTGTCTGATCATATGGTGGACGGTGTTTTGCTGCTCTCCTTAGCGCCTTATTTTGTACCGCTTGCATTTTCTGCATGTTAGTTTTCTTTATGGTGTGTAGTGGTACTGAGTTCAATTGCTGCCTTGGTCTTGTCGGCTAGTAGCGGCTTTGATGGTCCAGGTTGGCATATTATTTGGGTGACATCGTCAGCGTATGTGATGTATTCTCCATGTTGAGGTTGGGGTAGGTCGGCTGTATATATGTTGAATAGAGTGGGGGAGAGGCAGCTTCCTTGTGGTACTCCACTTTTCAGTTCTATTACTTCACCCAAGTAGCTGCCGATATTAAGTCTAGCAGTTCTATTATCTATAAAGCTGCAGAGGGTAGCAGTAAATCTCTCAGGAAGCCCTAGTTCAGATATCTTATATTTTAGGCCTGTGTGCCACACTTTGTCGAAGGCTTTCGAGACGTCTCTAAGCACTATATTACACTGATCTTTTTTCGACACTGCGTTGGCTATATGCTCGTAGATCAAGGCTATTGCTGTATGGGCTCCTCTGCGGTTTCTGAACCCATGCTGCCTGGTGTTATATATTGGCCCCTGTTGGGGCTTTGGCGGGGCGTAGCGTGAGAGGGGGGGGGGAGGGGGAGGGAGGGTGCAGTGGTGGAGCAGGTGGATGGGCTGCTGGAGGAGGGGGGGGGGCTGGAAGGGTGGACTCTTCTGGGTAGGTGGAGACGTAAGAGGGGAGGAAGAAGGGGAATGGGAGGGAGGGGGGAGATGGAGGGAGGGAGACACTGTTGTTTAATACTAATTATACTTTGCTTGTACATTCCTAACAGGTAAAAATAGTTGTTGGTAATACATTACAAAGGTTGCCAATTTTAGTTTTTAATTTCATTTAAATCTGATGAATAGTAACGAAAATACAACGGTGAACTATAACCTGGGACGAGAGCTGGAGCCCAATAATTGCATCTTATTCCTTATCTCCTTCCCACGTATCTGTAATTTAATGCAGACAATGAGTCACAATAACGGGGCTGAAATATGTTGACCAAGCCACACACTAGAAAGTGAAGGGACGACGACGTTTCGGTCCGTCCTGGACCATTCTCAAGTCGATTCCAATCGACTTGAGAATGGTTTAGGACAGACCGAAACGTCGTCGTCCTTTCACTTTCTTGTGTGTGGCTTGGTGTACTCTGATTTGACGTTTCGGATGAATAGTTAAGACATTATAAGGGAGAACTGTGTCTTGGGACGAGAGCCGGAACCCAAAAACTACACCTCATTAAATGTTAGTCTAAAGTATCTATTGGATGTATGCGTACGAAATTATATCGGAGAAACGAAGCCTTGAGCTAGAGGCGGAACCCAAGAACTACATCTTATTTGACTTAGTCCAAAGTAACTGTGTTATAAATTTCATTTAAATAGAATCAATGCTTGCTAAACTACAGGGAAGAACTGGGACTTAGAGCTAGAGGCGGAGCCCAAGAACTACATTTTCAACCTTATCCCCATTTTAATCGGTATTAATAATCTAAATTTCATAACTGTCTGCCAAATACTTGCGAAATATCGACGGTCAACATCTAGAGGCGGGGCCCCAGAACTAACATACGACCTTGTCAGAATTGTAATGAATACTGAAGGGCTATAAAAGTGTAAGTACACTTCAGCCCGGCCCTGTTCTTACGTTAAATATCTCTAATACTAAATGTTTAGCTTTGCTCAAGTAAGAGTTGACTTTTTGCTGCCATTGCCACTACACTTGAGGATGTCCTCGTAATGCACCCAAAGTGTGCCAGTGGCGACCAGTGAGAGCATGGCACTCTTGACTGACTATCCGGCACCTCGGGCACTGTTGAGCGTCACGTGCTAGGTCTTGACGTCCCTATGTAACCCTTCATATAGTTAAACAGACTCGTATCACTGACAAGTATCCTCTGCAAAATACTTAAAACAATAATTACAGGATTACGAACTGGTTTCACCACCCTGGAACGAACGGTAATTGTTAACAACATCAACAATGGTTACTGCAACGTCAATCGCGCCACAACCTTTTGGAATTCTATATAAAATAACGAGGATAAGATAGGACAGATATGGTTGGGAAGACTGCATATGTCTGGACTGCCAAAAAGTCCTGATAACAGTACCGCACATGAGACCTGCTGTTCAAACTCAGCAGGCGGTGGGTGGGAGGATAAGTCAGCAGGTAAGGAAGTTACATACAGGAAAGAACCAAAGAGTTACGGTAAGGGCGATAATTCGGACTGGCAACAGTAAACGGTGGAGTACCACAGGATCGTGTGGTATCATTCTATTCTAGCAGATTTACGGGGGGGGACACATTTACAGGATAGCGTCCTACATGTCGATGTTCGCAGATGATGCCAAATTAATGAGAAGACTTGTGACAGATAGATGTCAGTCTCCTCCTAATAATATGGAAGATGGACTAGGAGATTTGAGACCAAAGGGACAGTACACAATGAAGGGCACTGACACCTACTGTGACGACGCTGAGAACTAGGAGACCTGGCGTGACGTAACTTCTATCTAACGCTTATGCATATATAATATGGAAAAACGACAGCATGTACTCTATACTGCAAAGTTAGATCATCATTCGAAACCTAAGAAGGAGGCATTCAGACCGCTTTACAATGCCTACATGAGGCCAGTCTTAAGATG
>WNGS01001506.1:0-15008 GCA_020271785.1 Procambarus virginalis
AAGTGTCCTCAGCAAAACCGCATTGGCGTCTTCCCCCGGAAAGGCCAGGGAAGCAGGGATTCCGGGAGGCGGGTGGGCGTTTTGAGTGTATCGCCGCGAACGCAGCAGCGAGACGATTGGTGCGTCCCGTGCGCGGTAATACCCACCCCCCCCAAGTGCACGTCAACATGGTCGGTTAGCCACCGGTATGGTATTATTTTGTCCCCTAACTCCCTTGCCACTTCGGGGGGTATAGGGTTTTGATATAGCTTCAGGGCACCGATCCCCCCAGCCATAGGGCATGGCGAGATGGCACCCCTAAGCATACCTAATACCCTAACAACACACAAACTAAAATACACAAATATGGCAGATCTCATCACACCCACAAGAGTTAAGATGATACTAATAATACATAATAATAACCTGAAAATAAAACATAATATTAATGGAAAACTCTTTTGTATTGGTTTTTTTCTATATGGGACACAGCACACATAGGTAGAGGTGCACAGTATAACATTAAAAAAGAACAAACGCTGAAGGCCAAAGCAGCAAGCTGCCTAAGCGGCAGGGTTGATGACTTGACATCGGCATACATGGAAAACTAGACACAGTGGAAGCTCCTAACAAGGCCCGGAGCGGGAGGGATATCATGTATGCGCATGGGGTCCCTCCGGCCGCCGCCTTACCCACTCGCGGGCTCGGCCAGGTCCTCCACCCTCTTGTGAGAAGCCATTGGGAGAAGTGGTACTCCGGATGACAACTCTGCTTAGATAGTTGGCTACCAGCTATCGTGGCTGCGGTTCACCTAAGCGAGACTATATTGACCCTTATGCACCCTGTGCACAGTGATCCTGGGACTATGGTGGTCTGCCCCGTGACGTGGTCTTGGACCATATTCTATATATTGAATATGTCCAGGTCAGGGCCTTCACAGAGCAGATCTCGAGGTCGCTCTTGGTGAGACCCATATCCATTAAACCACGTGCACTCTCCTTGCACCATCCTCCTCTCCAATTAAGGGTTATTGAAGAGGCGGATGCTGTATGCTTCCCGGTATACTCCCGGACCTTCTGCAGGATCTCGGGGGTGCCGTACTTGTCGCACTTGCTCTGATGTGGACGGGAGAGTGGGAAGTTATCAGCTGAGACCTGGGTGTCTAATATGAAGGCCTCGTCACCTTTGCAAGCTATGATGTCAGGCTTGCAGAAGGTCCCTCCATCTGGTATACGGACTTCGCGTTCCACCTCGAAGCCTCTTTGCCGCAGGCGGCCGGCTACGAACCGGGTGATATCGTCATGACGTTTCACCCGAGCCCCGTGCGTCTTGTGGCATGCCTGGGATATGTGGCCCAGGGTTCCTGGTTTCCGACAGGCATCGCAGAGACCAGAAGCCTCGGGTCTACCCCTGGCTGCTCTAGACGGCGTGGCCACAGCGTTTGCCCGGATCTGGATGGCGTGAGCAAAATCTCCTCCGCTTAGCAGACGGGTACCGGATGCGACCCACTTGTGGCAGGAAGGTACCTCACAAGAGGACGCGAGGCCGGCCCCATCAACCATGCTGTACAGTTTTGCTTTCCACCTCCTCGAGCACTCGGTCGTTCTGTTGGACGGGGTTCCGGCAGCCGTGGTCGGGTCTACCCATCGCCGCATTCGCGCTTGGAACGCGGGTAGGAGAGCCGCTGCCACTACCACTGGATCCTCCGACTCTACTAGCGCCCCGAGCCGCTTGTTCTTTTGCAGCCGGATCGATGTGGCAAAGTCGGGTATTCCTAGTCCACCGTCTTTCACGTCCGCGTGGATAAAGGCATTGGGAGTATCGTGAGGCAGCCGCAGCCAGCCACGAGTGGCGTGCCGCAGCCGCCGGTCAAGCCTCGCCAACTCCGTTTTAGCCACACGTCCGAGGACAAGGCGGTGGTTCATCTTGGGGATTAGGTGGTGCTTTAGTAGGTATAACCTCTGTTGGGGTTTGAGTGGCGCCTTCGTGATGTTGGTCAGGCCGTCCTCAAACAGGGAACCGTAGGATAAGCGTCTGCCCCCGGCCCCGATAAGAATCCCTAAGTACTTATACTCGTCCGCCACGCTCATAGTACCGATTGCATCGTCCCCGACGTAGTATGCCTTCCTAGTGGGGACATGCCACGTCTTGCGGTGTGCATCGATCGCTATGCTTAGCGTACGGCATTTTGCAGCGTTTACTTTAAGACCAGAGCCACGCAGTGTGTGGCAAATACTCGTTATGAGTGTCTGTAGTCCGGCAGCCGTTTCCGCTGCCACAACCAGATCGTCCGCGAACGCCAGTGCTGATATCTTTTCTCCCCCCAGTCCGACCCCTAGCCCCAGATCCTTAGCCCTGGTAATTGCCTCATCAATTATCAGGTTGAAGAGAAATGGAGATAGGGGGTCACCCTGTTTCACCCCCCTAGTGATCAGGATGTCCTTCGACTTCTCCCCTTGGCTGGTTATCACGGTTGAGGACCGATCATAGCCCGACATTATATATGTCCTTAAAGGCTTTGGGATGCCTTTGCGCTTCATGGCCCGATGGATGGCCGGATGGGAGACGCTATCGAAAGCCTTCTCCATATCCAGAAACGCTAGGTGCGTGTTGTGCTTGAGCGCACGAGCCTCAGCTAGGAGGGCGTCCAGGATCACCAGGTTTTCAGGGCATCCGTCCACGGGAACGAAAGCCTTCTGCCGCCTGTCGATCCTGACCGCCCCGGAGAGCCTGCTGCTCAGGATCTTGTGGAACAGCCTCACTATCGTAGATGACATGGTTATGGGGCGATAGTGGGAAGGTGAGTCTGGGTTGGGTTTCTTAGGTAATAGCACTGTCTTGTTCTTGCGAAATGGTTGCGGCAGGGATTCGTTTACCAACCACAGATTAAACAGTTTTGCAAACACCCTGATGGGTATAGCCTTAAGTAGACGTATAGTGATTCCGTCTGGGCCGGGAGCAGCATTGCTGCTTGCCTTGAGAGCAACAAGGATTTCCTCGGATGTTATGGGGTCCCCTAGTTGCTGATTAACTGGATCACGGTCACGAATTGGGCGGCGGTCCGGCGATGTGGGTCTAGAGAATAGCGCCTCCCAGAATGGGAAGAGACGAGCTGGCTCCACCTCAGTGGGGGTTACTTTCCAGTCTCCGGAAAGGACGCGCGCAGCGGCTTTCGAGCGATCTTTCTCGTACAGGCTCTGGCACAGAACATACTGTGCCCTTCGCTCCCTCTTTCGTCCGGTTGGAGGTTGGGTTGGGTCGGTACGGTTTGTCGGTGGAGGTCTCTGTCGACGCGCAGGGCGAGGGCGCGGTGCGTGGTCACCAGATCTTTTGGCAGAAGTAACCACTCGAGCATGGCGCTCAAGGATCCTATCCACGTTATGGCCGTTACCACTGACCAGGTCTGTGATTGCCTCATCAAGGAGTTCTTCCCCCCATCCGGTTTCCTGGCCCCTGGGTGCAATAGCTGCGAGGAATTCTACCATGGTTTCCTTCCAAGAAGCTTCCTGGGGGGTCCCGTCCGGGGGGGGGGGGCATGTCGGGATCGGCGCCATCGGGGGCGCCCACCGCCGCCCTGATATTGCCTCTCCTTCCATGATTCCTTAATGGGCTAGGCGGTTCGTCCTCCCTGTCCGAGTTGGACAGTGAAGACTCCGAGCCCTCGGCCTCCGCTCGATTTCTGTATTCCACCACCAACTCTCTATACTCGTTCCTTTTCCTTTGGCTCTTAATGGACTCTAGAGTTCGCGAAGGAAAGCGCTGTTGCAGCCGCTGGTTCATACCTTCCCGGCCTGCTTGGGGTCTTCCTTCCAGCCTGACCTCCTCCATAGCCAGGAGGCGTTTCTCCTCATCGGTCCACCTTGCTTTGGGCCTACCCGCTCTACTCGCGGCCTCTTCAAGTTCCTGATGGTATTGAACCTTGTGCATGCGACTTACGTGGACGCGCATCGCTCTATAGTCTCGGAAGGATCTGCCACAGTTTGGACAGTCTGGCGACCGGTCATTCATAGCCGGGTCGTCATGTAGGTCACCCATCGTGCTGACAGGGGTCAGTACGTCTCCGCAATGGTTTTCACAAAAGTTTATGGGTGACAAGGCGCGAAAACCCTTGACAGGGGCAGACGGCCTTCAGGATAGCTCAAACCAAGTGTCACTGACAAATGGCCCCTACTGCAGGTAGACGGAAGGTCCCCTTAGAGCAGCAGTAGGGGGGGACGCCCTAGCTGTTTGCAGAATCAGGAGTGCCACGAGAAGGCCAGCTAGGGACTTCACACAGCTACCGCGAGCGATAGCTGTGCACTACGTACTCTCTTAAGTATATACAGTCGGAAGCGAGGAGCGTCAGAATGCAGATACCGTGGGAGAGAGTCATAGTTACTCCTTTTCTTCCTTCCCAGAAATTCCGCCGTTTGCCTTGCATACAGCGTCTATTTCTTATTCGATCGACTTGGGGTTATTTTTGATGACCAGACCACACACTAGAAGTTGAAGGGATGACGACGTTTCGGTCCGTCCTGGACCATTCTCAAGTCGCACAAGCGACTTGAGAATGGTCCAGGACGGACCGAAACGTCGTCATCCCTTCAACTTCTAGTGTGTGGTCTGGTCAACATACTTCAGCCACGTTATTGTGACTCTTCGCCTGCGACTTGGGGTTAGTATGAAAATGTTTACCATTAAATTTCCGTTTTTTCTAAAAGGAACATGGCCTATTTGGGAGAACGGCATTGTATTGTAACTTAGTGGAGAGACTATTGAATTGTTGACACAATGAAGGTAATCTACCACTTCACACACTCTTGGTGTGGGCCGCGATCATGATTCTACATTTATATGCATATGTCTGTGTAGGGGATTTTATTGCGAGTTCAGTGATATAAAATTTAACGCTGTAAGACTAATGTGGAGCTGACAACAAACAAAAGAGTATGAACATTTTGTTGCTGTTTGGGCGTCACGGCGAGTGATCTACGTTTTTATTTATTTCGTGGTGTGATAGCTAATGCTTTGGTGACATTTTATACATATGATCTTGTAGAGAATTTTATTCTCAACACATTGATGTCAAAATGAAATACGTAGCTCGAGAATTGGTGTCAGGAGAGTGAAAAGATTATACACTTTTTTTGTGTTTATGCTCAAGAGCGCAAAACACCGGGCGCACAATGCGCCTCTACCCTTCAGACTGAACTATTTGCCTTGCTCCTTGCACTGAAATGTGTACAAGTCTCCAAACTTGATACATTAATTGTAAGTGACTCCTTATCATCCTTAAATGCTCTCAACTCTTTAAGACATAACTGTAACATGCTCGTGTCCGAAGCTAGACACAAATACAACAAAATTATTAAGTTCGTTAAACACCATATTATTTTCTGTAGCCCATAGAAAGACCTGATCTAAATCTGACTGGAGGTTTGCCGTGTCCTCTATGTTGCCTACTCTCATGAAGATCCTGGTGTCATCTGCAAAGGATGATACAGTGCTATAGGTTGTGTTCTTGTCTATGTCCGATATGAGGATGAGAAAAAGTACTGGAGCAAGCACAGTACCCTGAGGGACTGAGCTCTTAACGGTTGATGGGCTGGATTTTATTTTGTTGACTATTACACATTGGGTTCTGTTGGTCAGGAAATTGTAGATCCATCTGCCTATTTTTCCGGTAATGCCTTTTGAACGCATTTTATGTGCAATAACACCATGGTCACATTTATCAAAAGCTTTTGCGAAATCTGTGTAAATTACATCAGCGTTTTGTTTGTCTTCCATAGCATCTAATGCCATATCATAGTGGTCCAGCAACTGCGACAGGCAAGAGCGTCCTGTTCTGAAACCATGTTGTCGGGGGTTATGGAGATGCTGTGCTTCCATGTATTTTATGAGCTTACTTCTTAGCACTCTCTCAAAATTTTCCTCAGCTCTCAGCTCTCCTATTTCATACATACTTTTTTCTTTCGCAAGGGAGTAATTACTACATCTACATTACAATCCTCCCATGGTGGTGTGACTTTTTTCTTGGGCACAGCAATACACTCTGTAATAATATCATACTTTATACATTAGAACATAAGTTATTCATATATACTCTCTTCTTCATGTTGACCAGACTACACACTAGAAGGTGAATTATTCATATATACTCTCTTCTTCATCATACACTGTTCACTACTTCCCACCTTTTGAACCGAGAGGATTAATTCATTAGCTCCCCCACCTCTCATGAATCTAATGGCAGAGGTTACATTTACATCATAGCATTTCTTGGGCATCCTAAGATAATTCTCGTGGCTTCATTTTGTACCTTCTCCAACTTGCCCATCCTACCTTTACCAAAACAAGAGATGACAGGTGCAGCATAATCAATAAGAGATCTTACAGTACTCAAGTATATCATTCGTAGCACAGGGACTCCCACTCCCTTTCCACAGCATGCCAAGGCCTTCAGAGGTTGTAATCTCTTCCGACATTGACCCAACAGTCTGTTCATCTCAGCTTCCAAACTCTCCGACGGGCCGGCTGGTGGTGTCCCAGCCGAGCATGTACCCTGGGGGCCAAGCCCTGACTTTGGTTCAGCAGATGTTCTTGACGGTCTGGCGGATGTGTGTCCCGCCGATGACCCGTGACCTTATAATTTTGATTGTTATTTTAATTAAATAAATAAATAATCGTTTATTTAGGTAAGGTACATACATACAAGGTTAGATATTAAGTCACTGCACATTCTCTCATGTGTATTATACATATATAAAACGCTGAACTGTAATGCCAATCCTGACCTCAAAAGCTTCATAGAAGGTTGTAACAGAACCCATAAGCACCACACCAGAAATAAATAGTTTTGATATTCCTAGAGTACGACTTAATCAAACTAGAAATGCTTTACAAATCAAGGGACCCAGAATGTGGAATGACCTTCCCAACCATGTTAAAGACTGTACCTCTCTCAACCAGTTTAAGAGAAAAACGAAGCTATACCTAATAAATTCCCTGTAACCTGCCTTACCCCTCTATTGTCAACAAATGTCTGTTTTTGTTTTAAATGACGCTGTTTTGTCGACCGAATTGTATTTGTGCTGCTTTCTCAGCCATGTTCCCCCCTTTAACTGTTTTTTTTTTTTGTTCTCAACTCATTTTATTCCTTATGCTCAATTAGTCTTAAGCCTTAGTCATTTAAATAAATAAATAAATAATATGTTTGTTCAGGAAAGGTACATACATAAAGAGATTTTACATAAGTGGATCGATTTATAGATAGAGCTAGTACATACAATGCCTAAAGCCACTATTACGCAATGCGTTTCGGGCAAACGCATTGCGTTTCGGACACTTGTATGTATGTACCTTACCTAAATAAACATTTTGATTTTTGATTTTGACAAGAGATTTTACAAAGAATGATGGATTTATAGATAGGGCTAGTACATACAATGCCTAAAGCCACTATTACGCAAAGCGTTTCGGGCATGAAAAACTTAAATGACTAAAGCTTAATACTAATTGAGTATAAAGAATAAAATGTGTTGAGAACAAATAAAAAAGAGATAAAAAAAAGGGGGGGTACATGGCTGAAAAAGCAGCACAAATACAATTTGGTCGACAAACAGCGTTGTTTAAAAAAAAACAGACATGGGTTGACAATAGTTAGTTTAGTTTAGTTCATTTATTATGCACCCCATACCCATCTTGTGGGCGGTAGTGGAAAGGGTTACAGAGGCACATAATGGGCTCAGGGACTGAACCCCACAATTCATTTAGCTAAGCAAGTTACAATCTGGGTAGGCAACAGGGAATTTTAGGTAGTGCTTCGTTTTTATCTTAAACTGGTTGAGAGAGAGGTACAGTCTTTAACATGGCTGGGAAGGTCATTCCACATTCTGAGTCCCTTGATTTGTAGAGCATTTCTAGTTTGATTAAGTCGTACTCTTGGAATATCAAAACTGTATTTATTTCTGGTGTGGTGCTCGTGGGTTCTGTTACAACCTTCAATGAAGCTTTTGAGGTCAGGATTGGCATTACAGTTCAGCGTTTTATATATGTATAATACACATGAGAGAATGTGCAGTGACTTAATATCTAACATATTCAGAGATTTGAGTAGGGTACCGAGTGATGTCTGGGGCCAGAGTTGGATATTGTCTAATAGCAGCTTTGTGTTGAGTAATTAGAGGACGTAAATGATCTTGGGTAGTAGAACCCCAAGCACAAATACCATAGTTGAGATAATGATAGATGAGAGAGTAATAGNAATGCGTTTCGGGCAGGAAAAACATTAATATCTAAACTTAATACTAATTGAGCATAAAGAATAAAATGTGTTGAGATCAAATATAAATAAAGATAAAAAAAAGGGAGAAAAAGCAGCACAAATACAATAGGTCGACAAACAGCGTTGATTAAAAAAATAACAGACATGGGTTGACAATAGAGGGGTAAGATAGGTTACAGGGAATTTATTAGGTAGTGTTTCGTTTTTATCTTAAACTAGTTAAGAGAGGTACAGTCTTTAACATGGTTGGAAGGTCATTCCACATTCTGGGTCCCTTGATTTGTAGAGCATTTCTAGTTTGATTAAGTCGTACTCTTGGAATATCAAACTGTATTTATTTCTGGTGTGGTGCTCGTGGGTTCTGTTACAACATTCAATAAAGCTTTTGAGGTCAGGATTGGCATTACAGTTCAGCGTTTTATATATGTATAATACACATGAGAGAATGTGCAGTGACTTAATATCTAACATATTCAGAGATTTGAGTAGGGGTACCGAGTGATGTCTGGGGCCAGAGTTGGATATTGTCCTAATAGCAGCTTTGTGTTGAGTAATTAGAGGACATAAATGATTTTGGGTAGTAGAACCCCAAGCACAAATACCATAGTTGAGGTATGGATAGATGAGGGAGTAATAGAGAGTAACCAGGGCAGGGCGGGGTACATAATATCTGATCTTAGAAAGAATGCCAACAGTTTTTAAAACTTTTTTTATATATTTAGAATGTGTCCCTGGAAACTCAGCTTGTGATCAATGAGAACGCCAAGGAATTTTCCATCTAGTTTGTTACAAATTGGGTATTGTTTATTTTGAGATTTATTTGATTAGAGGATTTATTGCCAAACAGCATAAAGAAAGTTTTGTCAATGTTAAGGGTGAGTTTGTTGGCAGTTAGCCAAAGATGGACTTTATTTAGCTCAGTATTTACTGTGGCATTTAGAGCAAGGGGGATCAGGACTGGAGTAAATGAAGGTTGTGTCGTTCAGCAAATAGAATTGGTTTGAGGTGTTGGGAGGCATTTGGAAGGTCATTAACCCCTTAACTGCGTTGCCTCCAAATATGACACCCCCCCGCAGTGCGCAGGAATAAATTCTCTGGAAAAATTCCTTTTTTCTATTTAAAGTGTCAGAAACCCTTCCCTCAGTATGGGTATGTAGAAAAAAAATCGAAATTGTACTTACTTTGGCTGCTATGGGGTCCGTAAGTTGGGGCGTGACTTACGCTCCCGGGGCCAGTAGGGCGCTCGGGGCGGGGCGCGCGAGTTGCCGCGTATATTTTCGTTCATTTTTTCGCACAGTTCCAAATACATTTTATTTGTTTTTACGTGCTAATCCTATGTATAGTTGAACACATACACTATATTATGGCAGTAAAACATCCGTACTGTACGAAGACACTGCGTTACGTGCATGACACTTGTGTACACATATGCAGCACATATTTACTGTGTATCATGCTAATTTATGTATATATACAATCTATTTACACACTGTCACACACTATATACATTCACCATCAACACATTCAGAACATCGCGTAGCAGCTGCTTCGTATGAGCCAATTCTGTTAAAGTACCTGATTTTCGAAAAGCTAATTTCAATAACCTAAGAAATTTATTGAGTCAAATAGATTGGAAAGTCTTGGGTATGGGGTGCATGTGGGCCGGTCTTGGAGCTAGACGTGAACCCAGCGATAGTTGACGTAAAAGGGGTTTTCGATGTGGACTCAAAATATAACTTATTTAAAAATATTCTAAGCGAAGCCCAAGAATGTAGTATACCATATAAATTGAATAGATCGAATACTAATGATCCAAAGTGGATAACAAAGGATCTGAAGAACCTTATAGGTAAAAAGAGAGCGTGGTACAAAAGGATTAAGAACGGGGAAATCAGTTTAGAACAGGAATTCGTACAACTGGTTAGAAATACTAAAAAAGAGATAAGGAAAGCAAAAAGAAACTATGAAGTTCGTATAGCAGAGCAAGCAAAGACAAATCCTAAAGGGTTTTTCCATTTATACCGGACAAAGATTAGGGAAAGGATAGGTCCATTAAAAACTGAGACAGGTCAAATAACAGACAATGATGAAGAGATGAGTAGTATTTTTAATAAATATTTTATATCTGTATTTACTAAAGAGGAACTTAACAATATGCCTTCAGCCGAACAAGTCTATGTGGGTGGGGACGAGGACAGGTTGACTAGCAGTTACCAGGGAGGATGTAATTAAACAAATAGTTAAACTCAAACCAAACAAATCTCCAGGGCCGGATGAAGTGTTTGCCAGGGTGCTTAAAGAATGCAAAGAGGAGCTTGCCCAGCCACTGTCTACCACATTTAATAAATCAATAGAGTTAGGCAGAGTGCCAGAGTTATGGAAAGTTGCTAATGTGATACCAATTTTTAAGAAAGGATATAGATCACTTGCGTCAAACTATCGACCAATTAGCCTAACGTCTATTGTGGGAAAGTTACTTGAATCGATAATTGCAAGTAAAATTCGTCTTCATCTTGAAAAACACAAATTAATAAATGAGTCGCAACATGGTTTTATAAATGGCCGTTCATGTTTAACAAATTTGCTATCTTTTTATTCTAGCATAGTTGAGGCAGTTGATAGTGGTAAGGATTGTGATGTCGTGTACCTTGACTTTAGCAAAGCTTTTGATACAGTGCCACATGAAAGACTGATTAAAAAAATAGAGGTTCATGGTATTGGAGGTGCTATATTAAGTTGGAATAGGGCATGGCTATTCCAAATGAAACAGAGAGTTAGTATAAATGGAGTCAAGTCAGAGTGGGAAAATGTTGTAAGTGGAGTGCCTCAAGGCTCTGTCCTGGGACCTCTGTTGTTTATAATATATATAAATGATTTAGATTCAGGTTTGAGTAGCAACATTTGCAAATTTGCAGATGATACAAAAATCGGCAGGGAAATTAACATGGAAGACTCACTCTCACTTCAAGTTGATCTAAATAGGGTTTTGAAATGGTCAAAGGATTGGCAGATGCAGTTTAATGCTGATAAATGGAAAGTTTTGAGGCTAGGTAATGATGATAGAGTTACAAGATACAAGCTAGATGGTGTTGAGATTGCGAAGTCGAATTGCGAAAGGGATCTGGGAGTTATGATAAGTAAGAATTTAAAATTAGTTCTTATCCCCAGGGCCGGATGAAGTGTTTGCCAGGGTGCTTAAAGAATGCAAAGAGGAGCTTTCCGAGCCACTGTCAACCATATTTAATAAATCAATAGAGTTAGACAGAGTGCCAGAGTCATGGAAGGTAGCTAATGTGGTACCAATTTTTAAGAAAGGAGATAGATCACTTCCATCAAACTATCGACCAATTAGCCTAACGTCTATTGTGGGAAAGTTACTTGAATCGATAATTGCAAATGCAATTCGTCTTCATCTTGAAAAAACATAAATTAATAAATGAGTCGCAACATGGTTTTACAAATGGCCGTTCATGTTTAACAAATTTGCTATCTTTTTATTCCAGCATAGTTGAGGCAGTTGATAGTGGTAAGGATTATGATGTTGTGTACCTTGACTTTAGCAAAGCTTTTGATACAGTGCCACATGAAAGACTAATTATAAAAATAGAGGCTCATGGTATTGGGGGTGCTATATTAAGTTGGATTAGGGCATGGCTATTCCAAAGGAAACAGAGAGTTAGTATAAATGGGGTTAAGTCAGAGTGGGATAATGTTGTTAGTGGAGTGCCTCAAGACTCTGTCCTTGGATCTCTGTTGTTTATATTATATATAAATGATTTAGATTCAGGTTTGAGTAGCAACATTTGCAAATTTGCAGATGATACAAAAATCGGTAGGGAAATTAACACGAAAGAAGACTCGGTATAAGAACATAAGAACATAAGAACAAAGGCAACTGCAGAAGGCCTATTGGCCCATACGAGGCAGCTCCTATTTATAACCACCCAATCCCACTCATATACATGTCCAACCCATGCTTGAAACAATCGAGGGACCCCACCTCCACAATGTTATGCGGCAATTGGTTCCATAAATCAACAACCCTGTTACTGAACCAGTATTTACCCAAGTCTTTCCTAAATCTAAACTTATCCAATTTATACCCATTGTTTCGCGTTCTGTCCTGTGTTGATACTTTTAATACCCTATTAATATCCCCTTTGTTATGTCCATTCATCCACTTGTAAACCTCTATCATTTCACCCCTAACTCTTCGCCTTTCCAGTGAATGCAATTTTAGCTTTGTTAATCTTTCTTCATATGAAAGATTTCTAATTTGGGGAATTAACTTAGTCATCCTACGCTGGACACGTTCAAGTGAATTTATATCCATTCTATAATATGGCGACCAAAACTGGACTGCATAATCTAAATGGGGCCTAACGAGAGCAAGATATAGCTTGAGAACCACACCAGGTGTCTTGTTACTAACGCTGCGATTAATAAATCCGAGTGTCCGATTTGCCTTATTACGAACATTCATGCATTGATCCTTTTGTTTTAAATTCTTACTAATTATAACTCCCAGATCCCTTTCGCAATCCGACTTCGCAATCTCAACACCATCTAGCTCGTATCTTGTAACTCTATCATCAATACCTAGCCTCAGAACTTTACATTTATCAGCATTAAACTGCATCTGCCAGTCCTTTGACCATTTCAAAACCCTATCTAGATCAACTTGAAGTGATAGAGAGTCCTCCTCCGAATTAATTTCCCTACCGATTTTCGTATCATCGGCAAATTTGCGAATGTTACTACTCAAACCCGAATCTAAATCATTTATATATATTATAAACAACAGAGGGCCCAGGACAGAGCCTTGAGGCACTCCACTTACAACATTTTCCCACTCTGACTTGACTCCATTTATACTAACTCTCTGTTTCCTTTGGTATAGCCATGCCCTAAACCAACTTAATATAGCACCACCAATACCATGAGCCTCTATCTTTTTAATCAGTCTTTCATGTGGCACTGTATCAAAAGCTTTGCTAAAGTCAAGGTACACAACATCACAATCCTTACCACTATCAACTGCCTCAACTATGCTAGAATAAAAAGATAACAAATTTGTTAAACATGAACGGCCATTTATAAAACCATGTTGCGACTCAATTATTAATTTATGTTTTTCAAGATGAAGACGAATTTTATTTGCTATTATAGATTCGAGTAACTTTCCCACAATAGACGTTAGGCTAATTGGTCGATAGTTAGACGCAAGGGATCTATCTCCTTTCTTAAAAACTGGTATCACATTAGCAACTTTCCAAAACTCTCATATCATTCACTTCAAGTTCATCTAAATAGGGTTTTAAAATGGTCAGAAGACTGACAGATGCAGTTTAATGCTAATAAATGTAAAGTTTTGAGGCTAGGTAATGATGATAGAGTTACAAGATACGAGCTAGATGGTGTTGAGATTGCGAAGTCGGATTGCGAAAGGGATTAAGGAGTTATGATTAGTAAGAATTTAAAACAAAAGGATCAATGCATGAATGTTCGTAATAAGGCAAATAGGACACTGGGATTTATTAATCGAAGCGTTAGTAACAAGACACCTGGTGTGGTTCTTCAGCTATATCTTGCTCTAGTTAGGCCCCATTTAGAATATGCAGTTCAGTTTTGGTCGCCGTACTATAGAATGGATATAAATTCACTTGAACGTGTCCAGCGTAGGATGACAAAGTTAATTCCCCAAATTAGAAATCTTTCGTATGAAGAAAGATTAACAAAGCTTAAATTGCATTCACTGGAAAGGCGAAGAGTTAGGGGTGACATGATAGAGGTTTACAAGTGGATGAATGGCCATAACAAAGGAGATATTAATAGGGTATTAAAAGTATCAACACAAGACAGAACACGAAACAATGGGTATAAATTGGATAAGTTTAGATTTAGGAAAGACTTGGGTAAATACTGGTTCAGTAACAGGGTTGTTGATTTGTGGAACCAATTACCGCGTAACGTGGTGGAGGTGGGGTCCCTCGATTGTTTCAAGCGCGGGTTGGACAAGTATATGAGTGGGATTGGGTGGTTATAGATAGGAGCTGCCTCGTATGGGCCAATAGGCCTTCTGCAGTTACCTTTGTTCTTATGTTAATAGCAGCTGCCTCGTATGGGCCAATAGGTGCTGCCTCGTATGGGCCAATAGGAGCTGCCTCGTATGGGCCAATAGGAGCTGCCTCGTATGGGCCAATAGGAGCTGCCTCGTATGGGCCAATAGGAGCTGCCTCATATTGGCCAATAGGAGCTGCCTCGCGTGGGCCAATAGGAGCTGCCTCGCGTGGGCCAATAGGACCTGCCTCGCGTGGGCCAATAGGAGCTGCCTCGTATGGGCCAATAGGAGCTGCCTCATATGGGCCAATAGCAGCTGCCTCATATATATATGGGCCAATAGCAGCTGCCTCGTATGAGCCAATAGCAGCTGCCTTGTATATGCCAACAGCAGCTGCCTCGTATGGGACAATAAGGGCTGCCTCGTATGGGCCAATAGGAGCATTGGCCATGAACACATTCATAGAACCTAAGAACAAAGGCAACTGCAGAAGGCCTATTGGCCCATACGAGGCAGCTCCTATTTATAACCACCCAATCCCACTCATATACATGTCCACCCATGCTTGAAACAATCGAGGGACCCCACCTCCACAATGTTACGCGGCAATTGGTTCCACAAATCAACAACCCTGTTACTGAACCAGTATTTACCCAAGTCTTTCCTAAATCTAAACTTATCCAATTTATACCCATTGTTTCG
>WNGS01001506.1:30507-41439 GCA_020271785.1 Procambarus virginalis
TAGGTAGAGAAATAGAAACAATTGAATTAAAGCTACAAGAATCGTACAAAATCCAAGAGAGACAAAGAGAGCAGAAGGCCATCAGTGAAATAGAGAAAAATCCGAAATATTTTTCGAATATCTGGCGAAAATGAACCTCATACTCTCTGACCAAACTAAATTCCAAAGGGTAACAAAGGACACTACAGCCGAATTGAAAGCAAAGGTAAACAGATTGATCGAAACTGTGAACGCCAAGAAATCCGGATTCCACCTGCCAAAGATTATTGGGGAATACAAACCTGGGTATGCGTATGGAAATGTCAAGACACACACAAGCCTGGAAACCCACTTCGGCCAATCATCAACCAAATACCCACACCCACGTACAGACTGGCGAAGCGACTCAACGGCTTGCTGACTCCTTATGTACCTTGTGCTTTTAGAATGAAGTCTCCAAAGGAATTTGTTGACTTAATGCAGGGAACACGGGCCACAGGGATAAGAGCCTCGTTGGATGTAGAATTACTGTTTACCAACGTACCTGTGGATGAAACAATGAGATGATAGCGGACAGTGTGTGTCGTGATCCGGCCTGTACTCCTCTTGACATACCAGAAAACATTCTAAGGAAACTACTCCAAGCTTGTACTAAAGAGGCACCCTTCTTGAGCCCTGATGGGCACATGTATAAGCAAGTAGATGGGGTCGCCATATGGGTTCTCCCCTAGGCATCCTGTTTGCGAACTTCTACATGGTACCATCGAACAGAAGGTCTTAGTTGACATGAACTTGAAACCTGCTGTATACTGCAGGCATGTTGACGACATTTTTACACAGGTACCTGATGTCAGACGTCTGCAGGAGCTAAAGGAGGCATTCAAGCAGAATTCTGTGTTGAGTTTCACTTACGAGATGGAGAAGGATGGGAAGCTGCCCTTTCTAGATGTAAGTCATTGAAAGGAGCGGAGGTTTCCACACTGCAGTCTACACTAAGGAAACAAACAGGAATGTGCCTCAATGCCAACAGTGACTGCCCAGACAGGTACAAGAGGAGTGTTGTCAATACTTACGTCGACCGTGCTCTAAGCCACAGCTTAGGATGGAAACAAGTCGATGAAGAACTCTGTAGGGTAAGGCAGGTCCTAGTCAACAGCAGCTGCTCCAATGGTTTCGTTGAAGACATCATAAAAAGGAAAGTGAAACGCCATGCAACCTCTGAAGAGTCAACTAACACAACACCTAGCTGTACCCCCTATTAGACTATTTTACAGGAACTTCTTTTTAACAGCTCATAAAACGGAGGAAAGGGTCCTGAAAGATATTGTTGATAGAAACGTTATCCCTACAGACACAAATCAGAAAATACAATTAACGATTTGCTATAAAACCAAAAAAACGGCCAATCTACTCATGAAAAACTCTCCAGACACAAAGCAGAACGCCTTAAAGGAGACTAACGTCGTCTATGCCTTCAAATGCCCACTTGGGGACTGTAAGCCCCAAAGAACTCAGTATATAGGCAAGACAACAACATCTCTTTCCAGGCGATTAACAATGCATAAACAACAGGGCTCCATCAAGGAACATATAATCTCTTCCTTCAACCAGACCATCATCAGAGAAGTCTTAACAAACAACATAGAAATCATCGATAGATACAGTGATAGCAGGCAGCTTGACATCTGCGAGGCACTACACATCAAGAAGTCAACACCAGCAATCAACAGGCAATTAATGCACAACCATATTCTACCCACTTCAAGACTCTGTACCAATATAGACGCATCAAGAGGAAATATGGGCCAATAGGCCATTTGCAGTTACTTCCATTCTTCCCTCTCATTTATCCAATTAATACCCAATGTTCCGTGTTCTGTCTTGTGTTGGTCAAAAGTTTGTTCACCTCATCCAAAACTGTTGCAACATATCACCTCACCCAAATGTGAGTATACAAGACAAGCTGTTTAAGTGTTAGCATAAGTAAAACTCTGTTTAGTGTTTTCAGAAACACTAAACAAATATGAAAACAGAAACAATGTACAAAATGCAGTCAACTCGAACGAAAAGGCAATGTAAAGGATTTGGGTGTACTTATGTCGGAAGACCTTACCTTTAAAGAACACAATAAAGTTGCCGTCACAACTGAAAGAAAAATGACAGGTTGAATAACAAGAACTTTTCAAACTAGAGATTCTATACCAATGATGATACTCTTCAAGACGTTAGTGCTGTCTAGAGTGGAGTACTGCTGCACAATGACAGCCCCTTTTAAAGCTGGAGAAATTGCTGACCTGGAGAGCGTGCACAGATCCTTTACTGCTAGAATCCACTCAGTAAAACATCTAAACTATTGGGACCGACTAAAGAGCCTAAATATTCCTTGAGTGTAGGTGGGAGAGATACATAATAATTTACACGTGGAAAACAGTAGAGGGGCTGGTCCCAAACCTGCACACAGAAATAACACCATATGGGACCAGAAGACATGGCAGGATGTGCAGAATACCCCCGTTGAAAAGCAGAGGTGCAGCAGGTACTCTGAGAGAGAACTCTCTCAACATCAAAGGCCCTAGACTCTTCAACACACTTCCACTACACATAAGGGATATATAACTGGCCGACCCCCTCACAGCGTTCAAGAGAGAACTTGATAAACACCTCCAAAGAATACTTGATCAAGCAGGCTGTGACTCGTATGTCAGGCTGCGAGCAGCCGCGTCCAACAGCCTGGTTGACCAGTCCAGCAACCAGAAGGCCTGGTCGACGACCGGGCCGCGGAAACGCTAAGTCTCGAAACCAACACAAGGTAACCACAAGGTAAGGCAGGTCAGACATGTATATGAATGAGTTGGCAGATATAACAGTGAACTGTCACATATGGGCACTAGGCCTACAATTTTCTTGATTCTCTCTATCTGCCCCCTATTCCTAACCTATCCCCTCGTACTCATTTCCCTCTCCTATCATTGCCTCTGTCAACAGTATAAATACTGATCAATTAATATAATTCATTATTAATGATCCTAGATCCTGGAGTCAAAGGTTACCAGCGACTCAACCATTATACATGTGTATAATAGTTTGGAATTGATCAACTGATGCCTTTATGAGCTTAAGCCGAGACACACCTTAGCTCTTAACAGCCGGCTTTCCTGCCCAGAGCGGACCTCACTCACTAACAGTCCTTGGTCCTTCCTGCAGGCCACTGTTTTTGGCGTAACCAGAGGTAGCACTTTCATGCTGTTTTTGGCACAAAAGGTGCCGGAAACACCGAGGGTGTCTTTTGCTTCCCTCTCTGGCCTGCTGTGGCGACAGGCATCCAAGAGTGCGCAGTCTTCGGATTTCCGCGGGAGAGCTCGTCCATGAGGGGCCGCCCTTTGTAGATGGATATGGGTGTCCAGGCTGAGGCACAAGGGAAGGAAAGGGTATCTATACTGGCTTGGGCAAATGCATTTTACTGTTCGGATTATTGGTGTTTCCTGTTGAAAAGGGAGAGTGCCACTAGGGACGAGGAATCCTGTGCCGGGTCACAGGGTTCCTCGTCCCTAGTAGCATTCCCTTTTCACCGGGAATTGATATAATTGTGACAATCATACCCCATCGGCTCTCTTTGCTGCCTTGATAGGTGCTACTGTCCCATGGCCCCGGGGGCCAGTCTTGTGCTACTGTCCTATGGCTTCAGGGGGCAGTCTTGTGCAACTGTCCCATGGCTCCGGGGGCCAGTCTTGTGCTACTGTCCTATGGCCCTGGGGCCAGTCTTGTGCTACTGTCCTATGGCCCTGGGGCCAGTCTTGTGCTACTGTCCCATGGCCCCGGGGGCCAGTCTTGTGCTACTGTCCCATGGCCCTGGGGCCAGTCTTGTGCTACTGTCCCATGGCCCCGGAGGCCAGTCTTGTGCTACTGTCCTATGGCCCTGGGGCCAGTCTTGTGCTACTGTCCCATGGCCCCAGAGGCCAGTCTTGTGCTACTGTCCCATGACCCCGGAGGCCAGTCTTGTGCTACTGTCCCATGGCCCCGGGGGCCAGTCTTGTGCAACTGTCCCATGGCCCGGAGGCCAGTCTTGTGCTACTGTCCCATGGCCCCGGAGGCCAGTCTTGTGCTACTGTCCCATGGCCCTGGTGGTCAGTCTTGTGCTACTGCCCCATGGCCCCGGAGGCCAGTCTTGTGCAACTGTCCCATGGCCCCGGGGGCCAGTCTTGTGCTACTGTCCCATGGCCCTGGGGCCAGTCTTGTGCTACAGTCCCATGGCCCCGGGGGCCAGTCTTGTGCTACTGTCCCATGGCCCTGGGGCCAGTCTTGTGCTACAGTCCCATGGCCCCGGGGGCCAGTCTTGTGCTACTGTCCCATGGCCCTGGGGCCAGTTTTGTGCTACTGTCCCATGGCCCGGGGGCCAGTCTTGTGCTACTGTCCCATGGCCCTGGGGCCAGTCTTGTGCTACAGTCCCATGGCCCCGGGGGCCAGTCTTGTGCAACTGTCCCATGGCCCCGGGGGCCAGTCTTGTGCAACTGTCCCATGGCCCCGGGGCCAGTCTTGTGCAACTGTCCCATGGCCCCAGAGGCCAGTCTTGTGCTACTGTCCCATGGCCCCAGAGGCCAGTCTTGTGCTACTGTCCCATGGCCCTGGGGCCAGTCTTGTGCTACTGTCCCATGGCCCCGGGGGCCAGTCTTGTGCAACTGTCCCATGGCCCCGGGGGCCAGTCTTGTGCAACTGTCCCATGGCCCCGGGGGCCAGTCTTGTGCAACTGTCCCATGGCCCCGGGGGCCAGTCTTGTGCTACTGTCCCATGGCCCTGGGGCCAGTCTTGTGCTACAGTCCCATGGCCCCGGGGGCCAGTCTTGTGCAACTGTCCCATGGCCCCGGGGGCCAGTCTTGTGCTACTGTCCCATGGCCCTGGGGCCAGTCTTGTGCTACAGTCCCATGGGCCCTGGGGCCAATCTTGTGAAAGTTTCGCACTATTGTTTCTTCTCAGACTTGTGTAGTAGAAGACCTTGATCACGAGTTGAGGCACTCTTCTGGAAGACCCCCCTTTCCATATGTATTCCCCCCTATGAAAGATATTCCATAGGGGGAATGGAACACCTCTGGTAACATCCAGCTACTCAGAAGTCTCTTCTCTCACTGTTATTTTCTCTCTTTTTTTGCATTCTGTAAATTTTTGTAAAATTTGCATTCAATATAACAAACATGATATAAGTTGATAGCAGTGAGTATAATGATGAAGTTGCATGGCTTAGGCACATATATTGGGGAAGTTAGTAGCACAAGATTCAGTGCGAGTTTAAAGCACTAGGTAGGAAAACTATGAGGATGAAATTAGGAACTTTTTGGTTTTACTTTTGAATAAGGCATAGGTTGAACAATCTTTTAATTCGTTATGGAGTGACTCCCATAGACTAGGCCCCTTTATTTGTATAGGCTGTTCGCATGGATTTAGTTTGACTCTAGGGATATCAAACAGAGGTTTAATTCTGATGTGGTGATTATGGGTTCTATTACATCTGTCAAGGAAGAGTTTGATTTGGATTTTCATTTAGGAACAGGGTTTTGTACATGTAAATGGCACAAGAGAATGTGTGGAGTTTATGTTTAGCATATTTAGGGATTTAAACAAGGGGGCTGAGTGTTGTCTGAAAACGGAGTTTGTTATTATTCTGATAGCAGATTTTTGCTGGGCGATGATGGGCTTGAGGTAGTTTGCAGTGGTTAAACCCCATGCACAGATACCATATGTAACATAGGGATATATTAGCACTTAGTATAGTGAGAGGAGAGTAGTTTGGAACATAATATCTGATATTAGAGACTTTCTAGGTTATGTGTTGTATGTGGGTGCTGAAGTTGAGTCTCTTGTCTAAGTATAGGCCAAGGAACTTTCCATCATTTTTATTGCTGATGCTAACATTGTCTATCTGAAGCTGAGTTTCATTTGATGATTTTCTTCCAAATAAAATGTAGTAGGTCTTTTCTGTGTTTAGTGTGAGTCTGATGATTGACATCCATGAGTGAACTTTTTTTTTAATCATTATTTAAAACACTTTAGTGTGTGTGTGTGGTTTAGGGTCTGAGTAGATGAAGGTAGTATTGTCAGCAAACAGTATAGGTTTAAGAATGTTAGAGACATTTGGCAGATCACTGATGTATCATTGATGAGATCATTCTCCCCCAATGTGCCTATGCCATACAACTTCACCATTGTATTCACTGCTATCATCTTGTATCATAGTTGTTATGTTGAATGCAAATGTTACTGCAATGTACCTGTCAATAATCCTCAAATTATGCCACACTGTACCTGTCAATAATCCTCAAATTATGCCACACTGTACCTGTCAATAATCCTCAAATTATGCCACACTGTACCTGTCAATAATCCTCAAATTATGCCACACTGTACCTGTCAATAATCCTCAAATTATGCCACACTGTACCTGTCAATAATCCTCAAATTATGCCACACTGTACCTGTCAATAATCCTCAAATTATGCCACACTGTACCTGTCAATAATCCTCAAATTATGCCACACTGTACCTGTCAATAATCCTCAAATTATGCCACACTGTACCTGTCAATAATCCTCAAATTATGCCACACTGTACCTGTCAATAATCCTCAAATTATGCCACACTGTACCTGTCAATAATCCTCAAATTATGCCACACTGTACCTGTCAATAATCCTCAAATTATGCCACACTGTACCTGTCAATAATCCTCAAATTATGCCACACTGTACCTGTCATTAATCCTCAAATTATGCCACACTGTACCTGTCAATAATCCTCAAATTATGCCACACTGTACCTGTCAATAATCCTCAAATTATGCCACATTGTACCTGTCAATAATCCTCAAATTATGCCACATTGTACCTGTCAATAATCCTCAAATTATGCCACACTGTACCTGTCAATAATCCTCAAATTATGCCACACTGTACCTGTCAATAATCCTCAAATTTTACTATAATGTACCTACAGTACTAATTTTCTTTAAAGTTACTCTACCCCTGTGGACAGGGGTAGAGTAACCCCTGTCCACAAATGTGGTGATCTCACTGATGTTAACAACTACAGACCTATATCAATCCTGCCAAACTTGTAAAAAATATTTGAAAAACTAATCTACAGGCAGCTTAATTTACTCTTACCTAGCCAAACACAATATACTTAGCTCGTGTCAATATGGCTTCAGATCCAAAAAAAATCACTAATGATGCACTTAGTAGTATGATTAACTTGATACATGCAGCTCTTGATAAAAATGAGTTCCCCTCTTAGGTTATTTGTGGACATGCATAAGGCTTTTGACACTGTCAACCACCAAAACCTTCTTCTTAAATTACATCATTATGGAGTCAGAGGACACTCCCTGCAATACCTCAAATCTTACCTTACTGACAGGCTCCAGTATGTTTCTGTGAATAATTCAATTCCTCTCACTCTACCCATCAACATTGGTGTTCCTCAGGGCAGCATACTTGGCCCTCTCCTCTTTCTCATCTACATTAATGACCTTCCAAATGCTTCCCAACACCTCAAACCAATTCTATTTGCTGACAACACAACCTTCATTTACTCCAGTCCTGGCCCCCTTGCTCTTAATACCACAGTAAATACAGAGCTAAATAAAGTCCATCTCTGGCTAACTGCCAACAAACTTACCCTCAGCACTGACAAAACTTTCTGTATTTTGTTTGGCAATAGATCCTTTTATCAAATAAATCTCAGGATAAATAATATCCAAATTTTTAACAAAATAGATGGCAAGCTGATTGACCACAAGCTGAATTTCCAGAGACATTCTAAATATATCAAAAAAAGTTTCAAAAACTGTTGACATTTTTCTAAGATCAGATATTATGTACCCCGCCCTGCCCTGGTGACGCTCTATTACTCCCTCATCTATCCTTATCTCAACTATGGTATTTGTGCTTGGGGTTCCACAACCCAAAATCATTTACGTCCTCTAATTACTCAACACAAAGCTGCTATTAGGACAATATCCAACTCTGGCCCCAGACATCACTCGGTACCCCTACTCAAATCTCTGAATATGTTAGATATTAAGTCACTGCACATCCTCTCATGTGTATTATATATACTGTATATAAAATGCTGAACTGTAATAACAATCCTGACCTTAAAAGCTTCATTGAAGGTTGTAATAGAACCCATGAGCACCACATCAGAAACAAATACCTTTTTGATATTCCAAGAGTACGACTTAATCAAACTAGAAATGCTCTACAAATCAAGGGACCCAGAATGTGGAATGACCTTCCCAACCATGTTAAAGACTGTACCTCTCTCAACCAGGATAAAAACTAAGCACTACCTAATTAACTCCCTGTAACCTACCTTACCCCTATAATGTCAACCCATGTCTGTTATTTTTAAACAATGCTGTTTGTTGACCAAATTGTATTTTTGCTGTTTTTCTACCATGCTCCCCCTTTTTTATTTTTATATTTTCTCAACACATTTTATACTTTAATCTCAATTAGTATTAAGTTTTAGTCTTTAGGGTTTTTTCCCTGCCTGAAACGCTTTGCGTAAAAGTGGCTTTAGGCATTGTATGTACTAGCTCTATCTATACATTCATCAATATTTGTATCACCCCTTGTATGTACTGTATGTACTTTACCTGAATAAACATTTGAATTTTTTTTTTTATTTTAAATGTTCTTACAATATACCTGTTAACATGATTAAATTTTGCTACAAATTACCTACTTAAAATTAACTGTTAGATAAAGGACCTGCTCGAAACGCTATGCGTGTTAGTGGTTTTACAAGAATATAAAAAGTTAATGCTATGTACTTTCATAAACCCAATGCATTTTAAATATATATACCTTCTTGTATATACAGAAAAAAAATATATATATATATAAGAGATAGGAGAGGACCTAAGATACTGCCCTGTGGCACTCCTACAGTTAAATAAAAATAAATAAATATGTTTATTCAGGAAAGGTACATACATAGAGATTTTACATAAGTGGATCGATTTATAGATAGAGCTAGTACATACAATGCCTAAAGCCACTATTACGCAATGCGTTTCGGGCAAGAAAACATTAATATCTAAAACTTAATACTAATTGAGCAAAAAGAATAAAATGTTTTGAGAACAGATACAAATAAAGGTACAAAAAAAAGGGGGGGAACATGACTGAAAAGCAGCACAAATACAATATATAGACAAACAGCGTTGAATAAAAAAAAAAAAAAAAAAAAAAAAAAATGACATGGGTTGACAATAGAGGGGTAAGGTAGGTTACAGGGAGTTTATCAGGTAGTGTTTAGTTTTAATCTTAAACTGGTTGAGAGAGGTACAGTCTTTAACATGGTTGGGAAGGTCATTCCACATTCTGGGTCCCTTGATTTGTAGAGCATTTCTAGTTTGATTAAGTCGTACTCTTGGAATATCAAAACTGTATTTATTTCTGGTGTGGTGCTCATGGGTTCTGTTACAGCTTTCAATGAAGCTTTTGAGGTCAGGATTGGCATTACAGTTCAGCGTTTTATATATGTATAATACACATGAGAGAATGTGCAGTGACTTAATATCTAACATATTGAGAGATTTGAGTAGGGGTACCGAGTGATGTCTGGGGCCAGAGTTGGATATTGTCCTAATAGCAGCTTTGTGTTGAGTAATTAGAGGACGTAAATGATTTTGGGTAGTAGAACCCCAAGCACAAATACCATAGTTGAGATATGGATAGATGAGGGAGTAATAGAGAGTCACCAGGGCAGGGCGGGGTACATAATATCTGGTCTTAGAAAGAATGCCAACAGTTTTTGAAACTTTTTTTGATATATTTAGAATGTGTCCCTGGAAATTAAGCTTGTGATCAATGAGAACGCCAAGGAATTTGCCATCTAATTTGTTACAAATTTGGGTATTGTTAATCTTGAGATTTATTTGATTAGAGGATTTATTCCCAAACAGAATATAGAAAGTTTTGTCAATGTTAAGGGTGAGTTTGTTGGCAGTTAGCCAAAGATGGACTTTATTAAGCTCGGTATTTACTGTGGCATTTAGAGCAAGGGGGTCAGGACTGGAGTAAATGAAGGTTGTGTCGTCAGCAAATAGAATTGGTCTAAGGTGTTGGGAGGCATTTGGAAGTCATTAATGTAGATGAGAAGAGGAGAGGGCCAAGTATACTGCCCGGAGGACACCAATGTTGATGGGTAGGGTAGGAGAAATTGAATGTTCACAGAAACATACTGGAGTCTGTCAGTAAGGTAAGATTTAAGGTTGCAGGGAGAGTCCTCTGTGCTCCATAATGATGTAATTTAAGAAGAAGGTTTGGTGGTTGACAGTGTCAAAGCCTTACGCAGGTCCACAAATAACCCACAGGGAACTCATTTTTATCAAGAGCTGCATGAATTAAGTTAATCATACTAATAAGTGCATCGTTAGTGCTTTTTTAGGTCTGAAGCCATTGGCAGAGCTAAGTATATTGTGCTTGGCTAGATAGAGTAAAGCTGCTTGTAGATTAGTTTTTCAAAATTTTTGATAAGTTAGGCAGGATTGAAATAGGTCTGTAGTTGTTAACATCAGTGAGATCACCACATTTGTGGACGGGGTTACTCTCGCTTTTTTTTAGAATATCTGGGAGGTTTGGAGTTCAAGTGACTTGTGAAGAGCAATGTAATTGCAGGGCTAAGGATCTGGAGGCTTTTTGTAAATTAATGTCGGAATCTCCTCAGGGCACTAGGCTTGGTTTAAGGGAAAGGATTATCTCATTGACATCAGTGGAATAGTAGGCTTTAGGTACAGAGACTGTGGATAGTTACCTTAAGGTAGTCCTTAACCTCAGTACTGGAAGAAGGAATATCATTTTCAAGGGATGACCCAAGGAAGAAAGAAACCTATTGAACTCAATAGCAGAATCGAGGCTGAAAGCTGACCATCGTTATTTGACAGGAGTGTGGGTTG
>WNGS01001506.1:48699-62262 GCA_020271785.1 Procambarus virginalis
TTTTAAAATCTCTTTGATCCCAAGATTGTGAAATTGTGCTCCAAGTTTTTTAAGTTGCTCTTTATTTGGGTAAATTTATCTTCGTAGTATTTAGTTTTGGCTCGTCTAATTATCTTAGATAGCAGTAAAGAGTAATTCTTTGAGAATTCTTTAGAGACGGTTCCTAGCCTATACTTCTTCTCAAGGTCATGTTTTTATTAATGGATTTAAGTATTCCCTTTGTAAGCCAGGGATTGTTAAGCTTTGGTAGTGACTTGTTTGTAAGCATAGGACAGTGGGTGTTATAAAGGCTTAGAGTTTTTTGAAGAAAAAGATTGTACTGCTAGGTTGATGTCCCCTATGTTACCTAACTCTGACTCCCAGTTGACATTATCAGCAGCAGTTATAAATTGCCTATAGCAGATTCATTGTGCAGCCTAAAACTTATCTCCCTTGACTCTAGAGGTGGTTTGTTAATGTTAGTAAGAGAAATGTGTGGGTAATGGTCTGTAGTACTGTCGGTGATTATACCTGAAGTAAGCGGAGGTTATGTTGGTCCAGATGTGATCTAGAGTCGTGGCAGTACTATCAGTGATTCTGGTAGGTCTAGTGATTAAGGGTATGAGGAAGCAGGAATTCATACAGTTGAGGAAGCTAACAGTAGTAGGGTGCTCAGGCTCGCAGAGGTCAATATAAAGTCCCCTGCGATAATTAGATGGTTTTTGTTAAGTCTGTTATCGAGTATTAGATTTCTAAGGTTTGAATTGAATTCGGGCACATCAGTGTTAGGAATCCTATAGACTGCTCCCACAGACAGGATAGACTCGGTACCCTTTACTCTGAAACTGGCGAAGATATACTCCCCACAGCAGTCTCTAGTTCTAATTACTTTTAAGCATGTTAGTTCATGATGGTAGTAAAGAGCAGTACCACCACCTCTCTGAGTTTGACGACAGTTGTGAATTGCCAAGTAGTTAGGCATGTTAAAGAGTTGAGTAGTATCCTCTTTCAACCATGTTTCAGTAAGTATAATAAAAGTGAATTTGTTGTCAATAGTTTCAATTAAGGCACTAACATCATCGAAGTGTTTACCTAGGGATCTAACATTAAGTTGATTACAGAGATATTGTGATTATGTGATAATACATTGTTTACATCATTTGCTGTAAAATATCTGCAGTTCAGATCATTAAAGTGATGATTGTCATAGATAGTGGATAAGAGGTTTAGTTCAGGGTCTAAACTTGCCTGCATAATAAGGATGGTTGCAGGAATACAAGGCAGGAATGGCAAATTACAAAAAAGAATTAAGACATAAAAGGGGAAAATATATATAAAACAAGTCTATACAACACACAAACAAAATGAACAAAAAAAGAACAAAAAATGAGGTAGCTTACAGGTACTCTCAGGTACACTAGCTGTAAGTAAATAATTTCCATAAATGAGACACAGGCAAAGCCAGTGGTACAATGGAGTAAGAGAGGATGGCGAGGCTAGGCAACCTTAGTAATAAATGAATTCAGAGAAAAAGTTGAGTAATAAACATAGGTTAATTTAAGCTAAGGATTATTTACTAAAAGTAGTAAGTTATGACCGTATACTTAAGAGGCATGAAGATATATTAAGCACTCGGTTAATTGTGCCCAGAAAATGACTAGTAAAAGGTAAATTAAAAATTAATTAAAAAAGTGAAACAAAAAGAAATTAGGATACCTAGCCCGCACTACGTGACAAGGGGATTAATTATGTTGACTCATTGGGAGCGCTAATAAAGTTAGACAGACCACATTGGTTGAGGAAGGTGTTGAGGTTATCCTCATTAGTAATTGTAAACATTTTACCTGTTGATGTTTTCCTAACTTTAATCAAGCCATCTCTAACGAAGCACTGATGAATCGCGTCTGGGTTTTGATGACGGATTTGACGCAGGCGGTAGAGGAGGTGCTGTCTTTTTCTAGTCAAGCACTCGTTTATGTAAATTCCCTTTTTTTGGGACGCAGCTGTTTGGACAAGATGAGATTTAGTGGACTGGGAGGCCAATTTCAGTCGAATTTTGCGCTGGTTGTGTCCAGATGGGTTAGTTTTGCCTACTCTGTAGGCAGCAATAATTTTTTTTTTTGTGGCAGTTAATGTGTTGCACTGCACTGCTCACCTGGTTTTGGCAAAATCTTCATAGTACAATTGTCAAGGACATATTTTTGTTGTTTTTATAAATGTTCAGCTAAGTTAATGTCAAAATGTTTCCAAACTCCAGCATTTTCATTTCAAAACACAAAGAGTGATAAAAACATTAAAAAATAGGCAAATTAAAAAAAAAGCACAACTCTGAGCAGTACAGTGGTTAAGGAAGCAGTAATCAATTAATTCTAGAAAATCTTCTGCTTCATTATTTCCTATTCTATTAAGCCAGTTTATTCCACTAAAATTAAAGTCACCCCATGACACAAATACTGCTTAACCTAGATGCTCTAGATATTTCATCCCGTAGATGCTTTATTTCCATTCTGTCTTAAGTTTGGTGGCCTGTATTTAACTCCTATTATAAGAGTTTTAGCTTTATCATTTAATTCTAGCCAAATAGTTTCTGTGTATGTGTGGTTCAGTTTTGATTCCCTCTTTTAGACTACATTTCAAATTTTCCCTAACATAAATGGCTACTCCCCCTCCTCATCCAATATATCTGTGTGAAATAGTTGAAATCTGTTTATTTGATATTCAGCTAATAGTTCTCTGTTTTCTACATTCATTCATGTTTCAGTAAGTGCAATATCTATTGTTTCTGTGCAGACAAGAGTATTTAAATAATTTATTTTGTTTCTTAGACTCCTACTGTTCATGTAATATACCTTAAGTGTATAGTTATTTTGAGGACCTTGTCCTTCCCTGTTCCTTTTGCCATTCCCCCCCCCCCCGGTTGGCCGAGCGGGAGGGGGGGAATTCCCCCCCCCCCCTTTGGGAGCCGGTCGGCCGAGCGGACAGCACGCTGGACTTGGACTTGTGATCCTGTGGTCCTGGGTTCGGTCCCAGGCGCCGGCGAGAAACAATGGGCAGAGTTTCTTTCACCCTATGCCCCTGTTACCTAGCAGTAAAATAGGTACCTGGGTGTTAGTCAGCTGTCACGGGCTGCTTCCTGGGGGTGGAGGCCTGGTCGAGGACCGGGCCGCGGGGACACTAAAAAGCCCCGAAATCATCTCAAGATAACCTCAAGATAACCCCCCCCCCCCACCAACACATACTTTTATTGCCTCCTTTCTCCATATCAATTCCCATACCACTATCTGTTAAAAGTTTAAACCCCCAAACAAACCCCTCCAACTACATGTTCCAATGAGTTGGCAACAGCAACAACCCCAGCCCTAGATAAATGCACCTCATCCTGAGCATACATGTCATTACTTCCATAGAAGTGTTCCTAGTTATCAATGAATGATACTGCATTTAATTTACAATATTTGTCCACTCGGCAATTGACACAGTGCCCTCGACAACCATTCATTTCCAACTCCTTTTCTTGTAAGAATGCCATATATGATCGGGATTCCTTCCTTGCTCCTAACTAATCCTATGGCTGTCTTAAACCTCTATATCAGTGCCCCACTCTTAACTTGTCCTACATTATTTCCACCAGCACTGATACAAATAATGGGTTTGTTCCCATTTCCAGCCATAATATCATTCATGTTATTTACTCTATCACCATTTCCTGCTCCCGGATAGCAAACCCTTAATCTGTTCCCTCCTACCTCTGGCACAAAAAGCTCTATCCAAATACCTCACCTGGGAATCTCCCACAACCAAAATTCGCTTAGCTACTTCTTTACTTTGTGGGGGACTGGCACTCCCTTCATTGCCTTGTCTATCCTGTGACCCAAGGTGATATGTGTGCCAGGCATCATAACAATCCGGGCAGTTGTATTGGAATGCCAAACAACAGTACTGTACTGTATCATAATTCAAAATTGTGAAACAGAACGCAATCCTGCGGCCCCCCAGGTGGAGCAGGTGTCCAGACATCCACACATTGTGAAGATTAAACCAGGAGTCCTCCTGAACCTATTCTGGTGTTAAAGAATCTTTGCTTTAAATATGGTACTAAACACTTGTGATGAGTATTGTGGTAGTGGATGCGTGTGGTCGGTGTTGTGGTAGTGGACGTGTGTGGTGGGTGTTGTGGTAGTGAACACATGTTGTGGTAATGGACGTGTGTGGTGGGTGTTGTGGTAGTGGACACATGTGGTGGGTGTTGTGGTAGTAGACACAAGAATAATATTAATATTAATCTTTAAAAATACATACATACATACATACATTAAATACATACATTAAATACATAGAATAAAAAAGATTGTGTAAATGATGGATAGGACAGGTACAATGCTTAAAGTCACTAATACGCAGAACATTTTGGGCATTAAATAAAGCACTTGTGGGTGCTCATCCTGTCATAGCCTTGAGCACCCCCTGTCCCTATCCATCTGCACTTCTGGCTGACACACAAAACAGGTGCCAAGTGCCACTCCCTTATGCTGTAGTTACCCCATTTTCTGAAGTTTTATTGCCGGCGCTCATTGTTCCTTGTGTGTATTTTGGAGGCGAGGAAGCATGACAGGTTGTCGAGGTGTAAAATGGATGCGTATTTCATGAGGAAAGCAGGCAGGTATACAGGCAGAGAGACTGGCAGGTATACACTTATTTTAGATTTTTGTATTAATAAGATTAGGCACATCAGCATTTATACAGCTGTTATAGACTCTAGACTATATAAAAGGTTATGTGATTCATGTCAAGATCTAGCTATGTGATACTAAAATTCCCATCTCACAGTGCCATTATTCAGACAGGTAGATGTTATCAGTAGCAGCTAGATGCCTATACCAGGATCACACAACACACACTACTCATCTGATACACCAGATCTAGTGTCATGCAACACAATTATCATACAGGAACAGTCATCTCTCCCTCAAACTCTTGATCATTTCTGCTGGCACCTCAGGGAGCATTTCCCTGATTAATATAATTTTACTCATATCATGTGTGTGGTGTGTGTGTGTGTATAGAGAGAGGAAAGGTGGGGTGGGTGGTGGGGGCAAGGAGTTTAGCCATATTAAATGAGATTTTATACTTAAAAGACAAAATTAAAGACAGTGTCAGCTGGAGAGTTATAAAACCAGTGTTGAATGTAATGAAATGCCATTTTGAAGTGAGACCGGAGTCTTCCTGGAGCTAAACTGGGTTGATGTGTATATACTAGACTATGGCAACTGTCAATTGATGGAGTTTTAGGCCTACCGGGGACCACGCATCAGAACCTGGCCCCCTCAGAGAAGCACTGGGAGCAATGGCCTATAGACACCCCCCAAGTAGGTGAAAGCAGTCTATGTCTGCTATCTACCAGGTCAGGTACCCAGAAAAGTAGGAATACCAAAACAAACTACAGCTGGTGGAAAAATTGCAAACCGAAAGCTGACTGAACAGGCAGAACTCCTCGAACAGAAAACAAGCAAACAGGCATAACATCACCACAGCCGCCACGCCGCTGTCTGCACAGCTCCCGCCTCCCTGGGAGGGGGAGGGGAAGGGGAAGGGGGAAGGGGGGGTCTCAGACCTCTCATGCCGGCTACCCAACCCCAGTTCAGAGGCTGAATATCAAAAATGCGAAAAAAATGCCAACTGGAGGGAGGGAGGGAGGGATGCCAAGGAGCCTCCGGGTCTCACCCAGAAAATGGCTTTTCATTACATTTAATGCTGGTTTTCTTTGGAGAGCCCCTTCAGCTCCCCAGAGCTACCTAACCAAAGATAAAGGAAAAGAGGGACTTGCCCAGGAGGCAGCTGCCACTCGCTCCTCAACTCGAAGGCGAGACAAATGGCTGCAACCTGCGACCCAAGACTACACAAGCCCAAGGAAAGCCAGGAACATTAATGTGGTACTGTGCAGCAAGAACCTTGTTCGACCTCCACAGTAGCCAAGACCGTGAACCTACAAACATCGTAGGCATGGATATAGACCACAGGCTGTCTGGACCGAATACTTCTGTGGATGATTTGGAAGCCTTGGAACAAGGAAGAAGGAAAACCAAGTCAACCCAAAGCACGTCCCCTGCCACGGAGGCCATGGCACGCAAGTAACGGTGAAGAGCCGCAACCGGACACAACACGTGATGCGCCCCTGGCCGAACCAACCAAGCATCAACAACCCAAAGACCCCTCCGAAAAGCAGCAGTCTCATTCTTCACCAGAAAAGGAGGAGATGGCTGCAAATAACAAAACAACCACCAGGATCAAAAGACCAGAAATCCCTGCACCGGAAGAGAACATGAAGCTTCCCGACCCAACCCCAGAGGCCAATGCCAACAAGAAAGAGCCTTAGAAAACAGTCCTGAACTGAAGAGGCCACCACAAACAAGGAGAAGAGAGAAAAAGAGAGCACCCGGTCCAACGGCCAGGATGGCTCAGGTAGCGCATGAGCAGCTGGAGGAGAAACAACGCCCAAGAAAGCTTAAGGAACGGAGCAGAAGTGACATCCACCCAAATGCAAGCTGAAACGCTCCATCAGTGCTGCACGATATGAAGCGACAGTATTCGGCATAAGATGACAGACCCAGGGGTTCAGACGGGACAACTCCAGAATGAACCGCATGTCCGCACCGTCCTGTTTCGGAACTAGAAACGGGCGGGGAACCCACCGGAGGAACGCCGTCGTTTCGACCACGCTCAAGTGAACCCACTCCATGATGACTTGACAGAGCGCAAGGGAAGAGGCTTGCCCTGCCAGCCCCATATCCCCTGAAGGAAGAGGAGCCACCCACCTCCACCACAGGTGGGAGGAAATGACCCGAAACGCCCACGAATCTTGGGACCAAGCGACAGCAAACATCGTGAGCCTCCTCCCCATCTCCCCATCAACGCGGGGCGAACTGCGAAAGGGCCGATGACTCTTATGAGAGCACAACTGATGCTCAGAGCAAGCACTGCATCTACCAGATGCCAATAGCTCCACAAGAGGAGCCAGCCCCGAACGTGGCACTACTAGCTTATGACGACCAAAAGAACCCCCGAACCCTGGCACAACCATTTTGGGCAGGGCCACCACGGCTCTCCCAGAGAACCAACAAGTCCGACATAGGCCAACTATATGAAGCCGCCGCCTGCAGAAAATTTATTACGGCTGACTCTGCAAACAGCAATGGACAAAAAGGGCACGAAAATCTAAGAGCCAGGGCCTAAGCAGATTCAAAAGTGTGGACGAGCACCACCTGTCGGCACGTGAGGCACGAAGCAAAGAACGGAGACCGTTTCCTTCTGAATCGGCGCAAACAACTTCAACAAGGCGGCCAACGCCCGAGCCGTTGAGGCAAGCACACCAGACGCAGGCCCGGAAGCCAGCTCTTCCACATCCTCTTCGAGCTAGTCCGAAGACAGCTCCAGCAGGAAAAAGTAGAGCAAGACTTTTGGCCATGGGTAAACAAATTGCCCATGGGTGAACAAGTTGACTCCTCGTCCAAGAAATGCCCATGGGTGAACAAATCCTCAGTGACCGAGGACGCCAAAAGGGAAGGGACCTGCACATTAAGCTGCACCTGGCCAATATTGCGAGGAAGCACAGGGGTGAAGAAGCACACACTGAGGTGCTCAAACTCCCCCCCCCCCCCCAGGTAAACCTGAACGACCGTAGTCCACTCCCGCCACTTAAGTGTGCGGGGTCCAACAGAATGCATGCCATGCCTCCAATGAAAAGAAAGGGCAGTCTGCCAGTCAGGAAGACTCTGGCACTTCATAAAGCACTCAGTAAGGAAAAGAGGAGCCAAACTTAAATGAAGGATCCATTATCAAAGTGTAATCCGGGTCTCGCATGAGGTAAGCCATAAGGGCCTCCTTCACCTCCCTAGTTGGAATGCAGGAAGCCGAAAACTTCTGGAAGGAGGGAACTGAGAACCCAAGGAAACCTGGAACTGAATCCGGGGAGGAGCTGAACTCGTATCAAACTCGTACAGGGAGAGAGGGGGGTATACGAAAACCCCTCCCCCTGTAAAAACAAACCCCGTGCTGTGGGTACCAACACCCAAGCGAGGTCAAACAGGGCCCAAGACCTCCCAAGTTGACTCCTCCCCAGCCCTGGGATCTTCCACATCAGGACCCAGGGCCGAGCCATCCTCCAAACCCTCTGCCTCTGGAGAAAAGGCAGAGTCCACTGGAAAAGCAGGGATGAAGGGGGTTTGCTGGCACAACCCGAAAGCCCCGGCAGGGTGAACAGACTCGAATGCCTCTGCCACCGATCCAGAATGGGCAATCCCTGTGGCCGCCCGAGTCTCGCCACCAAGAAAACCCTGCCCCGACTCTGAAACCCTCAGACGTTTGGGAGCCGGGAGCAGGAACTGGGCTGAGCAGGATAAATAATAGCAGGGAAGGACAAGGAGGTGCGGACGAAACTAAAGTCGTGGCAACTAACATCCTCAAGTTTGGGTCCCTATAACGGGGCAGCCATGGGGCATCAGGAAAGGCAACCAACCGAGAGCATTGCAGCAACCTGAACCTCGCATGCAACATGGAAGCTGCCTGCACCCGAATATCAGTAACTATGGACTGGGTGAACTGGAGTACGTGCAAGGAACACCACTCGCCAGACTCTGGGTCGAAGGTGTCATTGACCCAACAGGCAGCATGGAGGAGGCAAAGATGGTGAATGTCACACTGAGACAAGGGGACAGAGCAACCTTCAAACTCACACAAAGCAAGATGGTACTCAGAGGACTCCTCCATCAGACCAATGAGCCCCAATGGGTGTTTCCAGGGCACTTAGGCTGACTGTTAAGGGAAGCCCAGGCAAGGTACTGCTAACCAGTTATCCCAGAGCTACCAAGCAATCAAACTAAAAGCTGAACCCCTGCAATGTATACAATCACAGGGGCCTAGAGAAGGGTCACCAAAAATACAGGTGGATTTATAGCCACACAAGGCAGACCTCGCCCAGGCAAACAAACAAAAAACAAAGAAAAACCCTGCAAAAGCACAATGTCTACAGGAGGAACAGAACCAACCGCTATGCGTGTATCAAACAGCTGCACAGTGCCTTGTGCCCCAGCCAATGACAACACTACCTCCTACCAAGACCAAACAGAGGTAAGAACATCCCCAGCTAACTGGGGATTGATCCAAGCAATCACCAAGCAGCAAAAGAACCCTGTGGAGGTAGTTCCTGAATGGCTTATGAAAGATAACCCTAAACCCCAAGGGCAGTACTTATAGGGCACCTAGGGAAGGCGACCCTAGGCACCTGCAGCCCCAGTACTTCTGGAATTACTCCTGGCTCGCACACCACCACACCACATAACAAACACCACAAGACACAGCACTGCTCAAGGATTGGAGTCAGAGTCGATTGAAAGCCACCCAACATAACAGCCTCAGAACTGGGGTTGGCTAGCCGGTGCAGGGGGTCTGGGACTCCTCCTTCCCCCTACCAGGGAGGGGGGGAGCTTCGTAGGCAGCAGCACGGTGGCGATGGTGACTTAATGCTTGTTTGCTTGTTTTCTGTTTGGGAAGTTCTGCCTGCTTGTTTGTCTTCTGGCTTGCAATTTTTCACCAGCTGTAGTTTGTTTTGAGATTCCTACCTTTCTGGGTGCCTGACCTGGTAGATGGCAGACATAAACTGCTTCCAACTACATGAGGGTGTCTATAGGCCATTGCTCCTCATGCTTCTCTGAGGAGACCAGGTTCTGGTTCATGATTCCCGGTAGGCCTAGAACTCCATCGACTGACTGTTGTCATGGTCTAATATATACACATCAGCCCGGTATATCTCCAGGGAGCTGAAGGGGCTCCCCACAGAATACTCATTTGTTTCTTATGATTGGAATGAAAAAATGCTTTTCCTAGAAAAAAAAATGCTGATAAGATTATTATCTACAATTCTAATATTTCTGCCATTTTTAGCTAGTTTAGACACAAAAAAACATTTAGATTTGTACAGTTTCTTAAAATAAAAACTTCAAAATAAACTGTAGCTACAACTGTAGGCTTGTAGCTACATGTAGCTCTTTACCACAGAGGTTTAATTAATTACAAACTGATTAGTCATTTTCCCTAGTACTGTACCTCTCATTCACGCTCTGCTAACAATTGTCTTGATAATTTTTTCAGCAGCTCTTCATGCACCCTTGCCTCTTCCCTTGTCACACCATGAACTAATATTGGCTTGTCTGATTCATACTTTTACAGATTCTCCCAAGAAACTAGAAGATGTATTGAAGGAATTCACTGGGACAGGTTCTCTATCGAAGTACAGCCTTGATGGGGTAAGTGTGACTTTCTTTTTTATCTCTCGTACACAGTGTTTAAACGTAGTTTATTAGATACTAACTAATAAAAAGACATTAACATATTCACCTGCATAGTAAATGTTTACAAATATATAACAGCCTTAATATATTTATTTAATCTTAACATAATACAGTAATGTACAGTATATGGATGTACTGTCCTGTATTCCTATACTGAACATTTTAATCAACATTAATTAATGAGTTAGCACTGAGAAGGTTTTTCTTGCAGTCCTTACATCCCCCACCTTCCACTACTTGACACTAACAATGCCAGTCTTCTTTAGGACATCGACTATGAAGGGTTCCACCTGTTTATGGATACTTACCTGGAGGTGGACACACCGGAGGAGCTATGCCGACACCTCTTTCTTTCTTTCGTTAAGCGGACCAGACCACAGCCTGTTGAACCAAAGTCCATTAAGGTAGGCCATTTTAAGAGCCTCTCAAGTCTCATTATGTAAAAAAATTTACTTTAAATTATTTTGGCCATTTCATTGTGAAAAGTAGAGAGGTATCTCTGAGCCTGGTGTGTCTTGGCATGGTTTTAGCAATTATGGTTTGTCTTTCAGTGAATATATTATACATTTCACTTTACTGTATTTACATTTATAACTCCCAGTGTCTAAATTAATTCTTTTCACTTTTTAAAGTATAATTAAGTTAAAAACAATAAAATGATACTATAATAAGAAAGATGCTTAACTGTGTATGCATGGTAAATGGGGCACTAAATATTCCTTATTGGTGCAGGAGATGGCAGTGATGTCATCAGCGACGGCCTGTGCCCCCATCACCTCCCACAACACCTCTGGAGGCTCCATCAGCAACCTAGCCACTTGTTCCATCAGCGAGAGCTTGACTGTGGGTAGCAGGTCAGAGGGAGGTGGTGGAGTTAGTCTGGCTGACAAGCTCCATGGCCTCACTGAGAAGTTCTCCTCACTTGGACACACCCGTGCCGACTCTGAGGCCTCCAGTCGTCCTAGGACTGGTATGATGACACTCGACTTTTTTTCTTTCTTTTTCATGCTTCTTTGTACTTTTGTCGATTTTGTCATTATTGGAGCTGAACTAATTTGAGTTCCACTGCACATGACAAGGAAGTGAATGAGATGTATGTCAAGTTTTGTGACATACATCTCATATATATGATAAAGGCACAAAAAAATTTATACCAAAACAGAGATGCAGAACTAGTAAACAGGATTGGTTCAATAGAAATTGCAAGAGGGCCAGAGACCAAGACACAAAAATGGAATCAATACAGGAAGAGGCCTCAACCAGGTATCATACCAGCGATACAGAGATGCAAGAAACAACTACATGGCAGTGAGGAGAGAGGGAGAAAGAAATTTTGAAAAAGGGATTGCAGACAAATGTAAAACAGAACCAGGTCTATTCTATAAATTTATAAACAACAAATTGCAGGTAAAGGATAATATTCAAAGGTTGCAAATGGGAAATAGATTCACGGAAAATGAAAAGGAAATGTGTGAAACATTAAACGAAAAGTTCCAAAGTGTGTTTGTACAAAATGAAATCTTTAGGGAACCAGACACAATAAGAATTCCAGGGAACAACATAGAGCACACAGAGGTGTCTAGAGATGAAGTGGAAAAAATGCTCAAGGAGCTAAGTAAGAACAAAGCAGTTGGTCCAGATGAAGTTTCACCATGGGTTCTGAGAGAATGTGCACCTGAGCTCAGCATTCCACTTCAACTGATTTTTCAGGCATCCCTGTAATTACCTAAGTGTAATTACCTAAGTGTAGTTACAGGATGAGAGCTACGCTCGTGGTGTCCCGTCTTCCCAGCACTCTTTGTCATATAACGCTTTGAAACTACTGAAGGTCTTGGCCTCCACCACCTTCTCCCCCAACTTGTTCCAACCGTCTACCACTCTGTTTGCGAAAGTGAATTTTCTTATATTTCTTCGGCATCTGTGTTTAGCCAATTTATATCTATGACCTCTTGTTCTTGAAGTTCCAGGTCTCAGGAAATCTTTCCTGTCGATTTTATCAATTCCTGTTACTATTTTGTATGTAGTGATCATATCACCTCTTTTTCTTCTGTCTTCTAGTTTTGGCATATTTATGCTTCTAACCTTTCCTCGTAGCTCTTACCCTTCAGTTCTGGGAGCCACTTAGTGGCATGTCTTTGCACCTTTTCCAGTTTGCTGATGTGCTTCTTAAGATATGGGCACCAAACAACAGCTGCATATTCTAGCTTTGGCCTAACAAAAGTCATGAACAATTTCTTTAGTATATCCCCATCCATGTATTTAAAAGCAATTCTGAAGTTAGAAAGCATAGCATAGGCTCCTTGCACAATATTCTTTATGTGGTCTTCAGGTGATAGTTTTCTATCTAGAACCACCCTAGATCTCTTTCTTTATCAGAGTTCTTTAAAGATTTCTCACATAATATATAGGTTGTGTGGGGTCTATGTTCTCCTATTCCACATTCCATAACATGACATTTATTAACATTAAATTCCATTTGCCAAGTGGTGCTCCATATACTTATTTTATCCAGGTCTTCTTGAAGGGCATGACAATCATCTAAATTTCTTATCCTTCCTATTATCTTGGCATCATCAGCAAACATGTTCATATAATTCTGTATACCAACTGGTAGATCATTTATGTAGACAATAAACATCACTGGTGCAAGAACTGAACCCTGTGGTACTCCACTTGTGACATTTCTCCAGTCCGATACATTGCCTCTGATCACAGCCCTCATTTTTCTATCAGTCAGAAAGTTTTTCATCCATGTTAGAAGCGTACCTGTCACTCCTCCAATATTTTCCAGTTTCCAGAACAACCTCTTATGTGGAACTCTGTCGAAAGCCTTTTTTAGGTCCAGATAGATGCAGTCAGCCCAACCATCTCTTTCCTGTAATATCTCTGTTGCTCGATCATAAAACTGAGTAAATTCGATACACAGGATCTACCAGATCGAAAACCATACTGTCTGTCTGATATTATATCATTTCTCTCCAGGTGTGCTACCCATTTAGTTTTAATTATTTTTTCCAATATTTTGACTATTACACTTGTCAATGATACCGGTCTATAATTAAGGGGGTCTTCCCTGCTTCCACTCTTGTAAATGGGAACTATGTTAGCCTTTTTCCACACATCAGCTACAACTCCTGTAAACAGGGATGCCTGAAAGATCAGTTGAAGAGGGATGCTGAGCTCAGGTGCACATTCTCTCAGAACCCATGGTGAAACTCCATCTGGACCAAACTGCTTTGTT